>JANITV010181861.1:0-10226 GCA_027564255.1 Corythornis leucogaster | reverse complement strand
CCTTCTCTGGAGACATTCAAGACCTGCCTGGATGTGTTCCTGGGTGACTTGGTCTAGGTGATCCTGCTCTGGCAGGGTGTTGTACTAGATGATCTTCTAGGTCCCTTCCAACCCCTAACATTCTGTGATTCTGTGATTATGCCACTTCCTTAATTTGCTGCTCAAGGATAGTGTCTTCTTTGCCAGAGGTAACCTAGCCAGGCTATGAAGTACTGGTCTAAAATTGTTGTTCAGAGCACAGACAAGAGTATTCAGAACAGGCATCCAGAGAGGAAGAGTAGGTAGATTCTCTTAATTAATATACCTGGAAAATGCTATAATGAATAAAGAAATGTAATCTGAAAAGTTTCTTTGTCCTCTGTGAAAAAGTATTGCCCCAGAATTCCTAGTTACACAAACATCAGGAACTTGCAGGTACTCAGCCATTGATGTATAATCCCTTTTTCATACTGATGACAGGTATGGATGGAGATTAGATAAAGCCCATTTAACACATGTTGCCTTTACTAGTATTTTTTTTCCTGACCTGTAACACTGATTTGTTTATAATTTTTAATCGTAGATTTAGCTGAGCAGAAATTAAGAAGGAAAGATAACATTCATTATTGCTATAACAACTAAGCAGGCTTACAAAGTAGATACTTGGTAATAGTTTACTATCCCTTTCATATTTAAAACCTCTTTACCTGTCATGGAAAAGATAATCAAGGAATATTTGCTATATCATCTTGACTGCTGCTCCAATGTGGCCTTATATAAGAAATACAAACATATTTATTTACTAATAATTATGGTGCTGATGCTATTTTCTTTAACATGCACTTATTTGCATGAATTCTCCTAGTGCATGAACACTGTTTGGATTCCAGTGATCTCAAACAGTGTAAAATTTCAAACAGCTGAATCTCACAAGCAGTTCATATTCATTTCCCAAGCTATCAAACTCTAAAAAACTCCAATCTAAGAAATTAGCATGCCCTTACATTTTACTGATTTACCACCCAATGTTTTAAATTAATATCTTGTTCTGCATTAAAAGAAAGTAATCACAAATATAATTCTACTCCATTTCCATTAGGCCAATTAACAAAGGTCTTGATTAGAAAGGATTTGCACCTTTGAGAGGTCTTTCTATGTGCTCTGCTACAATTTTAAGAAACCTCGATATTATCACCAAGACTAACCTATCCTATATTCTGGATAAGAATTCTGAGACAATAACAACAATCAGAAAATAACATACGTATGTATTTTACATGTAGACAGACAGCACTCAGTAATCTCTTACAGTTTACAGAATGTTCAGGTCAAAAAAACATTCCCAAAATATTCTGTATCATTATAAAAAGCACTGTCATTTTTCTGCTTTGAGTATCATCAACTACTTCCTCCCTACACAATATAACATCTAAAATCCCTGCCTGCAAAAAAATTACTCTGCTTGGGAGTTTCTCAAAAATCAGGCAAGAGCTGTGGGATCCATGCTATACAAACAACTCTGCTAGTTTGATAGATCTGCTTTTTTTACAAGTCTGTAGAATACATGATATGAAGATACTTGCACATTCCTGTAAAAGCACAGAGGCGTAGCAGGTGAAACACACTGATAGTGACATTCACATGGGATATGAATCATGTAAAGAGATTTTTGAAGCTGGATCAGGCTATATGTGACTTAAGATAGAACATGACACCAATGGGTAACATAATAGCGCAATTTAGAGTGAGGTAGACTTCCTGTAAGATTTGCCTGTGACACGTACCTTACATGCAATTAGTTTTGCTCTATTGTCTCAAGAGAATCTTTGCTTGACAATTGTGATTTATTACTAAGCATTGTTTTTTGATTCATGGCAGGCATTTGCTGCTTTGTTTTGTTGCAGGCTTGTAGTCAGGGGTAGATATAATCCTAAAATGGAGTGCTGCAGCAAAAATTAAATAAAATCAAATTTAAAATATCAACTAATCACACTAACCACTAGAAATTATACTAAAATCATCTACAATACAGATTTTTTTTTTTGTTTAGATTTTAATCAGACAAGAACAGCATATGCCTTTTGACAAGGCACAGAAGGTTAAAACATGACTTAGATCATTGACTGCACAGTTAATTTATCTCTTTTAACTACTAATAGTTCTCTTACAAGTCTGTGAAATATGCCTTTATAGAACATATACATTTCCTCATCAAATAGAAGCAGTTCTCTGTAAAGCAGGTAACTTTTTGCAAAGTTACATCAACAACTAATTTTCTAGCTGACATCAAACTTGTTCAACCAGTAGTTAAGAACTAACAGATGATAGGAATTAAAAAAAAAAAAAAAAAAAAAAAAGACATTAAGAACCAGAATTATTCCAAAAGTATTTCCTTTTCTTCAGTTAAATAACATCAGAGTATAATTTTACATTACCTGGTACTGACTTCTGTGGAAAACCCCCAACCTTATATGTATGATTTGTTCAAGGGCTTCACTTTCACATTCTAGAGCAATGCATTATTCAGGCACAAACACATCCGTTTAGCTTCTACCACTACTGTAGAACTAGGGCTGTTGTACTGCCACGATCTTGTTGAAATTGTATCAACGGCTTAATTCTCAGGCTCTGTTTCTTGAGTATTGTGATGTTTTCATATCCTGTACAGGATTCTTAGAGAGATAAATATTAACAACTAATATTTCACAATACCTATCTTGACAAGAGATAGTATGCAGATTTCAACCTATGCAACGTCAAAAAAACCCTTTTTTTTTTTCAGATCAAACACATTTTTTAAAATAAATAAAATTCCCCAACACTTTAAGTCAAGGAGGATGCATCCTATAAAAAAAATCAAACATAAAAAACCAACAGTAACAATTTATCATTCTTGCTACTATAATAATTTCAAAGCAGGGGGCTGTTTTAAACCTTATTCACAATTTTTGAGATCTTGGGTTTGGCAGCTGCAGTATCATGTATCTTGGTTTTGAGGAGTAACTTAAATGAAAGTTCCTTACAAATACTTCACCGTATTTCAAAAATGAGTTGTATGCATGAAATAAATCAGTACTCAAACAGTTATAAACCTACAGGTGACAGTTTACAAGAAAAACATAGCATATATCTCCCTCTACAGACAGACTATACATACTGGCTTACAATCTGCTTTGAAGCCATCAAGAATTACAATTCAGTGCTTAGGAAATACAGGACTTTTCACACATTTCTGTGGTTTCTACCACTCCAGAGAAGGCAATACAGCATGGAAATATACTGTAACAATTAAAATTATTGAAAAATAAGTGAGAGTCACTCATACTCTTCAAACACATACTCTTCTCTAACAACATATCAAAATGCAAACTCCATGTCCATTATTACAACTTGCAAAGAAACAAACATGCAGGAAGTTCACATGGTTTTTTGTGTTCCTGCTTTTAAGAATTCAGAAATACACTCTGGAAAAGAGCTTTCAGAAAACAATTCTCATCTTTGTAGCACGAAAAAGTGTCTTGTCTTAATGCAATTCCACTGTAAGCAATGACAGAGGGAAAATATTTATTTGGTGTATGTAAGCATGAGTTCACCTAAAAACAGGAGGCCAAGCCTGAACATTCAGGGCTGAAAAGTGTATCTGACAGTTAAAGTCATATGCAGTTTGAGACAAATAAATAGTAATCTGTTATATACTTAAACTGGTCAGTATCAGACATTGAGCAGGAAACTGACTTCTTAGTGAATCTACCATGGAGATATGAAGAGCTGGTTACTAGTTTTGAAACTTGTATTTTGGTTTGTTTCTTTTGTGGTTGGACACATTATGTATGAAAGCTGACTTAGAGGGTTTACTGCACATATTGTGAGGTGCCTTAGTGGTACTTAAGGTCCTTTGGTAAACAATTAAGATATAAAAAAACCATTCAAAATAGTGATAATTATGTCTCTCTAGAAAAGAGTACTTTAAAACCCTGTTAATGTCTACAAGAACATGAATCTAGGCTCCCTACTGTCAGCTATTATATCAGCATTAACATATCACTTTAAGAAAACTCAATTCCCAGCTTTGGAGGATTAGTGTTAGCTACAAGAAATTAAAACACCCAGAGATTAATTAGAATAGCAATTACAATGAAGTTGATCTTTCAAGTTAAACGAAAACTGAGGTGCAACAAAATTTATAGATGAATGGTATAATTTTTAAAAGCCAAGTAGGAATCAACATGGCAGATCAATACAATAGTGCCTTATTTCTTAGGAGATGTAGAAGCTTAAAAGAAATGTCCTAAATAGTGTATTTACTATTCCACTCTGTCAGTTTAACAAAGGCAGTAAAATGTACTTAAGCAACCTTTGTTACAAGTAACTGACAAGAAGCAGAAGACAAGTATGGTTGGCTGACAATGAAATTAGAGAATGTCATCTTAGTTGAACCTGACATGACTTCTAACTAAATTCTTGCAAAGGATTTCCAGGATCTTTTGCCCATTCCACTGATTATGAAAAGATTCTACATTCAATCTGGTATGTAATAAAATTAAACTCTATCTTTACACATTTGCATTACTGAAGATTTTCAAATTGGCAAGTAAGAATACAAATGTGAGTATCTTTAAATGGGTTATTTAGCAAAATTGCCAAATATGACATTGGAAAAAAAGACTATCACTGTAATTCCAATTACTAAGCAATACAGCTGCAATAGCCTTTTCCTCCTTTAATCACTGCAGTTATGCCATGTATTTCAATTCCCTGTATTATAGCAAATACTTTCTTAAACCCACTATTGCTCTGCAGGTAAAGAAAAGGACAGTGTGTGATGCATAATGCCCGTGGCATATAGGAAAGGCCTGACCATCCTGTATTTGTGATATCCAGAAAATGTGAAAGAGGCAAATTGCTAATATTAAGGTAAGAAGAAAATCCTCTAATAGCAAGGAATAAAAAAACAATTACTCATAATTTAGAGAAAGCAGTAAAAGAAATTAATTTACTTAAAAACCCATGCCAGTGCAGAAATTTTTCTTCACTGAGAAAGCAGAGTGTGATCCTTTTGCATTTTCTTAAACTACTAAACCCGTCCTCCTCTCATTTTCTGTTTTTCTTCTATTTTCCTTTTGACACTGTTTTGCAGTTTACATCCGAAATAGCATCAGATACAGTGAGCAAGAAAAATACATCTCTTCAGAACAAAATATAATGATTTCTGGATAAGGGAGATGTGCAGTCACTGACCTCGCAAAGGTTTTTTTATTGCTGCTCTTGGTTGCCATTCTCATAAGCTAACTAGGGAAATACTGTCCTGATGAAATTACTACAGGGTAGGTGCAAACTCAGTGGTAGCCATAATCAAGTGAGTGCCTGCCTGTGAAAATGAAAATGCACTGAGCAGATTTTTTGAGTGATCTGTTTTAGGATGAGGGAGGATGAGCACCTGTAACTGAGAGACAAATAATCAACCACACAGCTACTTGCATAGTAACCTTTCAGAAAAAAAGTCAACAATAGCATGACAAAAAGATAAACAACATAATCAGTTCTATAAACAGGTGGTTAGGAAGGAAAATCTGAAAGAATTGGGTCAGAGTAAAGAAAAGAGGAGAGGACAATGATAACAGTTTCAATACAAAAGGCAGCTGCAAAGAACAGAACAATCTTTTCTCCATTAACAATGAACTATAGATTTAAAGCACAGCAAGACTGATTCACATTAAACACAAAAGAAGGTTCTTGGGTAAAGACATGCACAGGAACAACATGTCTGGAGTTTGTTCTTCATGAACAGGACATACTTTTCTTAGAAATCATTTGTTGTTGATATGGTATAGACATGCATACTGTGGCTGATCTGAATTTGAGTTTCAGACAAGTGATTGGGAAGGAGTCTCAAAACCCTATGAAAGCTAAGTGTGGAATGAGAAGATCTTACAGAAGTTTTCCTAACATCAACAGTGCCTGGTAACACCTCCAAATTAATGGGTGCCATATACTTCACTGCCACCAGAAAGGAGATTATATTTCAGAGACACTTGGTATAAATGGAAATCCAATGCTGAGTGGCCTCCTGAAGGATCAGAAGATTGAGTGCACCCACAAGAAACATGTAAATTCCCTCAATACAATCCTATGGCACCAAAGCCATAAAGATCCCTTGACCACTTCTGATTACATTCTTAATTTTCTTTTAAATCTTCTGTAACACATCTGGCTGCGTTCAGACCATTTTCACCCAGCCAGAACCCCTAGATCCTATAAGACTACAGCATAAAGGGATTAACAGATATATATACTTTAAGGAGAGAAAGAGACATTATTATAACATAGCCTGATCCTCACCTACAGGAATGAATCACAATCATAACTGGAGAAAGCACATGCCATTAATATGACACAAAATTGAAAGGTACCAGCCATGTGTCACAGTTTAGGGTTAGAGCAGCCCCTTAAATCAAAGCAGATGCTCTCTTCCAAAATGGGAAGAGAAAGAGAATAAGGGAGTGAGACCTTGCAATTAGAAAAGGAAACTAGAACAGCTTTAATGAAAAAGAAAAAAATAGAATATATACAAATACATACAAAACCAGTATTGAATACACACGCACACACCTGATGGCAACTACATCACCGTCAGCACTGATAGTGTGGAGCAGTACTGGGAAAGTCCCAGACTGGGTCCAGTGGCAGAAGGGAACTGTGTACAGGATTGAGGTACCAGAGTCAGGAACACACAGACCAGGATTGAAGGCATTATGGACAGAGTCCTTCTTGGATGCTGGCCACTGAAGAAGTGAGGAAGAAGCCAGAAGAGCTGAGCTGAGCTCTTGGCCCTCATGATCCTTCATCTTTATACTGAGTACGACATATGGGCTGGAATCCCTCACTGGTCAGTTTGGGGTCACCTGTCCTGTCCTCTCCTCCCCACTGGTACAGCCTTTCACTTTCTGCACTCCCCAACGTGGTGCACAAGATCCAGAAGTGGCCTTGGTCTGAACACCCGTCCTTGGTAGTAACTCTAACCACGGGGGTGTTATCACTGCTAGGAGCAGACACTGACTGTGAGAACAGGCTGCTAACTTCAGACAGTGAAGTAAGCTAGAAGAACTGAACTGAAAAGTAAAATCACTGAACAGCGTTAGTTCTGTTCTCACTCAAACCAGGACACTACACAATGTTATCAAGAAGTTCTTATTTAGAGAAATTCTACAACTTGGAAAATCAAACTTTTAATATGACTGTTGTTCAACCTTATGAAATGCTGATTGCCATGCCTTGTGTAAGAAGAAAAAAGACATCCTGTTCTTCACTGGCTTTCATTCTGAGACACTCCCCAGCTCCAAGCTGTGTATGGAATTTCTGCAATACATGGGAAATGATCTGCTGCTCCTCTTCAGAACAAACCTAAATGTATTCAGTTTGCCATAGGAAGCTCAATGCTGACATCAGATGAAATCCAGACTACGCATTCTACAATGCACCCTCAGAAGTGCAGGGCTTGTGAGGTGGAAATGAGTTTCTGGTGTTGTGTAGTCACCCACTTATCCTCCACCAACCGGCAAGTAGCCAACAGTCACTCACTAAACAGCATCAGGTATTTTAAATTTCAAACGCTAATCAGTTTTCCTTTTATTTTTTAATAACCTTTACTAGAGATGAAAAAAAAAATCCTCCAAACTTCTACTTTCTTATACCATACGCTTACTGGCTTTTTCATAAGGGACCATTTCTTTCAATAGGCCATCATTTCAAAGTATGATACCAAATGTGAAGAAAGGCAGAGAAAAAAAAAATCTAAGTATTCCAACCAGGATTGCTGAATGAGTCCCATTTCCTCACTGAAAGTGAAAATTACTGTTTTCACCTGCTGTCCCTACAAACACAGACTCTATGGAATAGTGGTTAGCATCAATAATCCAGAGTCACCAAACTAGCATTAACTATATTTGGAAACTAATATTACAGTTCACAAAATGAGAGACACAACAAAACAAAGTACAGGGACTCGTTTTCATGCAAAATGAGATCCCTACTAACTCCTACGTTTCATTAAGGCTAAGTATCATCATATGCTTTCATATCCATTCATGATGGCTTAACTCTAGATCTTTAGAAAGCTTTCATTATCATTTTATATATAATTTTTGACACTATCTGCCATTACACTAAAGTCTGTTTCCTGCACTAGTTTTTTTTTCCTCAATCCAACAAAACCAGGCCATACCACGTTAGGTCTGTCTGCTTATTTCAGAGGTGTAACATTTGTCAGCATGCCTGCTACTACATGCCTTTTTAACACCATTCACAGCCTTGCTCTGTGGGACATTTGCATCTTTTTCCCCATTCCTGCCCAACTGCAGATGCAGCCACTAAGTGCAGTTATGATATTGTTTGGATTTTTCCACAGGTTAAGAGGTCAAAATAATCATAAAAGGAATAAAAGAATAAAACTAATTTTCAGCGAAGCATTCATTTTTAGAATATCTGATTCTGTATATCTTTTTGTTAGTGGACTACCAAACAAGTTTCCACTAAAGAAACTACATTGTTTATTAAAAAAAATGGAGGTATATTTCTTAGAGCAACTTACTGCTTTTAGGTAGAGTACTTGTTAAGTGACAAAATACAGAAATTTTAAAATAATGTATAAGAAATGTATAATCAAAGCACAAGCTTTCAGTAATCAAGTGCCAGAATTTTTGACATAATTTTACAATTGAAAAATACAAGAATTTGCAGCTTAGCAAGTGAAATAAAAACCATGTAACAGTGAATAAAAACTTCTACTGAGTTGAGTGGTTTTTAGCTTAATCATCAGATATTAAAACTGCAGGCTTCTAAAATGAGTATTCCAGTTAAATTTAATAACATCTACCTACAGTAACTCACAGCTTAGCAGTTAGAATAGCCCACAAACTCAATTTCACACTGGTTTCAAACAACATTTTGTGTCTACAAAGAAACCCACACAAAGATCATTGTATACTAATTTACACTTCAGACACTGTCAAAGACTGTGGTGATTCTCCCTCTACTAACTAATCATAAAGAGTATGTATGATAAGTAGGTTTCTACCTTGGATACTTCTATTTTGTCAAAAATAAGAAGAGAGAAATTTAGAGGTGAGTTGTTGGGTTGGTGTTCTTTTTCGGCTTTGCATGTAATGTCAATTTAATGGACAGATTTTCATTTCTGCTGAAGGTTCTGTATATCTCTGTGAATTCCTTCATTTGTCTTGAGATTTCAGGCTTTAAATCAAATTTTAAGAAGAACTTAAATATAAGAAAGGTAGCACCTTTCAACCCCAGTTGTCTCTGAGGAACTGCCAGCCCCAAAGGAAATTGTTAGTACCTGAAGCAGGCTTAAAGGTTGCAAAACTGCCAGAGAAAATAGCAGATGTTGGAATAAACATTGTTGTTTCAGTCACAACAGATTGGTTAAGTTGTGTAACATATTGGAAAAGATAGATATTAGACAGATATTAATCAAAGTGCAAAGAGATTACATAGGTATTAATCCAAGTGGTTTCTTTAATTAGGAGTTGACTGCCATATGCTTGGCACTACAGGACAACTGTGAAGTTCAATTAAGTATAAACTAGTGCCAGTTTCATGCCATTTGTTCTCATTGCATGTTAACCAGCAACAAAGCATCCTATACAGAAAAAATTTTCCTTACCTAAGAGGTAATCAGATAGGACAATGCCTGAGAAGCATCCAATTCATACTATGTTTACATTACTAGCAGGGTCTTAAATGAATTAACAAATGCAGTTAAAAATATTAGTATTTGAGAAACCTCTAGTTGCAAAACATGATCATCCTTAGAAAGCATTAAAAAAGCTCCAAATGCTTACTTGCACCAGTGTCTGGTCTTCATCTCATCATACATTAAGCAATACAATCCCTATTTGTCACATATGCAAAAACACAGTCCTTTGTTTTCCCAAGAATATCAAGAAATAACCCATATATAAAAACAAGCCCATGGTAACTTTTAAGCTGGACTCCATGAAATAATTCTAGCATTGGTTTAGAATAGGCATAACTTTTGTTATCCCTCAATTATTATCCTCCACCTAAAAGTCAGAATCATAGAATGTTTAGGGCTGGAAGGGGCCTCCAAAGGTCATCTAGTCCAGCCCCCCTGCAGGGAGCAGGGACACCCTTAAATAGACCAGGCTGCTCAGAGCCTTGGCCAACCTCACCTTGAATATCTCCAGAGATGGTGCCTCAACCACCTCCCTGGG
>JANITV010181626.1:0-10237 GCA_027564255.1 Corythornis leucogaster | reverse complement strand
GGGGTGTCCTGGGGAAAGGGGGGGAGGTCTGGGCTGGAGGGGGGGGGGGGGTGGGGGGGGGGGCGGTGGGGGGAAAGGGGGGGGTTGGGATGGGGGCAGGATGGAGCTGGGATGGGGTCAGGATGGGGCTGGGTCCTTTCCCACTCCCATTCCCATTTCTGGTCCCGATGACATTCCCATCCCATTCCCTCTCTCATTCCTAGTCCCATTCCTGGTGCCATTCCCAGGCCCATTCCCCATCCCACTCCCATTCCCCAGTCCTGTTCCCCAGTCCCATTCTCTGCTCCCATTCCCAGTCTCATTCCCTCCTTCAGCTCCTGTTCCCAGTCCCAGTTGCTGCTTCCCAGTCCCAGTTCCAGTCCCACTCCCTGATCCCAGTCCCCAGTCCCTGGTCCCAGTCCCTGGTCCCAGTCCCACTCTGCAGTTCCACATCCAGGTCCCAGCTCCCAGTCTCACACCCCAGTTCCCAGCCCCAGTCCCTGGTCCTGGTCTCAATCCCACTCCTTGGTTCTGGTCCCACACCCCAGTTCCCGGTCCCAGTCCCATTCCCAGCTCCCATTCCTGGTCTCATTCCCTGCTCCAACTCGTGGTCCCAGTCCCAGTCCCAGTCCCCAGTCCCACTACCAGCCTCCAGTCCCAGTCCCAGACCCCAGTCCCACTACCAGCCTCCAGTCCCAGTCCCAGTCTCCAGTCCCACTCCCAGTCCCCGCTCCCAGTCCCCAGTCCCTGGTTTCAGGTCCCAATCCCACTCCTTGGTCCTGGTCCCACAGCCCAGTTCCCGACCCCAGTCCCAGTTCCCAGTCCAGGTCTCGGTCTCGGGTCCCACTGCCCGATCCCAGTCCCAGTTCCCAGTCCCAGTTCCTGGTCCAGTTCCCAGTCTTGGGTCCCACTGTCTGGTACCAGTCCCAGTCCTAGTTCCCAGTCCCAGTTCCCGGTCCAGTTCTCAGTCTCGGGTCCCACTGCCCGGTCCCAGTCCCAGTCCCCCTCCCAGTCCCCGGTGGCAGTTCCCAGTTGCCGGTGGCGGGCTCACCTGGCCGGGCAGGAACAGGACCCGGCGGTTGGTGCAGAGCAGAGTCCCGGGCACGGAGCCTCCTTCCCCGCAGCGCTGCCGGGCTCCGGCCGCCTCCTCCAGCACCAGCTCCCCTGCGGGAACGGGGCCTCCCTGACTCCCCTTTCCCTAAATCCCAGTTCCCATCCCACCTTCCCCTCAATCCCCCCGCCCCCTGCCCTTACCCGGGAGCCCGGGGAAATTCGGACGGCGACCGCTCCGGGTCCCGCTCATGGCGTCGGGACTTTGACCCGGAGAGGCTGCGGGAACCGGAGCGGAGAAGCTACCGGAGCCCCGGGAGACTCCGCCCGATCCCGGACTCCTCCCGGTTCCCGGCGGGGCGGAGCGGGTAGATGGGAAGAGCTGCCCCGTACCCTGCCCGCCCACCTGGCAAGAGGGGACGGCCCCGGGGTGGGGTGTCGGGCATCGGGGTACCCAGTAAGGGATGGGAAACGGGGTAGAGGGGGGAAAATCCCTTGCATGCATGGATGGATGGATGGATGGATGGATGGATGGATGGATGGATGGATGGATGGATGGATGGATGGATGGGTGCTGGAGGGGGATCCATAGGTCTGGGAGGGGGAATGGGCAGCCCCAGGCACCCCATAAAGGCTGGAGGGCATTGGAAAGAGACCTGGAGCTCCAGGCATCCCATAAAGGGGGGGCAGTGGTGCCCACATCAGTCCCAGGTACCCCAGAAGGGATGGATGGTGTGGATTGGGGTACCCACAACAGCCCCAGGTACCCCAGAAGGGATGGGTGGTGTGGATTGGGGTACCCACAACATCCCCAGGCACCCCCTAAACAATCTCCAGTGCTGGAGGGGGCACCTACACCCCAAGCACCCCTTAAAAGATACTTTGCCAGCCGAGGGTCATCCAGCACTGGGCACCGGGGGGTGGGTACCTCCCAACCCCCCCAGCCCATCCCCGCACCCCTCAGCGGGCAGGGGCCCCGCACGGCCCCTCCTCGGGATGCGGCAGTGCCGGGAGGAAGGAGCTGCAGGGTGACTCATGGCTGAAGAACGATCTCCTCCTCCTCCCAACCCTGGAACGAAAACGGGCACCCGTGCCAAGCCTGCCTGGCACCGACCTCTCCGCGCTGCCCGAGGGACCTCCCTGACCCCCCCTTCCAGGGCAAAGCAATCCTGAGACGCTCCCGATTTTTAGGGTTGTTTCTTTCCATGCAATTAAAAAAAAACAAACTGATTTTTCCAACCAGCCTCTCCAGGAGGCAAAAGGGAAGGGCACAGGTGCCAGCTTTTTGGGGCTGTCAATGGGGTGGAATCAGTAGGAGAGGGATAGCCTGGGATTTTACACCTAGCAGCTTTTTCCTGAGACAATCACAATTTTTGGGGCTGATTTTTACTGAGCAAAAAAAAAAAAAAAGTGTTTTTTTTTTCATACAATGGCTACTGTAGCCAAAAGTAAAGGGCTCAGATCCCAACTTTTTGCAGCTGTCAATAGAGTGGAATCAGTAGGAAAGAGTCAGCCTGGGGTTTGTGATTTTTAGGGCTGATATTTGGGCTGATTTTTAATGAGCAGAAAAATAAATGGTTTTTTTTCATACAATAGCTCCTGTAGCCTAAAGTAAAGGGCTCAGATCCCAACTTTTTGGGGCTGTCAATAGGATGGAATCAGTAGGAGGGGAATAGCCTGAGATTTTGGGCCTAGCTGCCTTTCTCTGAGACATTAGTGATTTTTGGGGCTGATTTTTGGGCTGATTTTTAATGAGCTAAAAAAAATGGGATTTTTTTCAAACAACCTCTCCTGTAGCCCAAAGTAAAGGGCTCAGATCCCAACTTTTTATGGCTGTCAATAGGGTGGAATCAGTAGGAGGATAGCCTGAGATTTTGGGCCTAGCAGCTTTTTCCTGAGACATTAGTGATTTTTAGGGCCTACTTTTGGGCCTATTTTTTCATAGCAAAAATAAATTGCTATTTTTTACATACAATGGCTCCTGTAGCCAAAAGTAAAGGGCTCAGATCCCAACTTTTTCTGCTGTCAACAGGGTGGAATCAGTAGGAGGAGAGCCTGGGATTTTGGGCCTAGCTGCCTTTCTCTGAGACATTAGTGATTTTTAGGGCTGATTTTTTATGAGTAAAAAAAAGCTGATTTTTTTGAACCTCTCCTTTCTGCCACTCCCTCAACTGCCACAAAACCTCTTGGGCACCCCAAATCCAAACCCCCCTTGGCCTGGGCATCACCAGCTTAGCCAGGCAGTGAGTTCCAAACCCTGGCAGAAACCAGGCTCCCAGGACAGCCCAAACTGCTGGAGCTGCAGCTAAAAAGCAAATAATCTTCTTTTTGGCTTATTTGATCCTAGATTTAGGGGGCAGGCTTGGTTTAGTGGCTTGTGCACCCCGTTTTTCTTCCAGAGGAGCATGCTCAGTGGAGCTCAGACAGGTCTTGGCTCTGCTCTCTGGTGGAAAAGTGGAATTTCCTGCAGGATTTTAACCCAGGGCTGCTCTCCAAGGCAAGGGCAGCATCTTGTGCCAGCTCTGGGTCATCCCAGGTCGTCCCAGGAGCTGGAGGAAAATTGGCCAGCACTGGGAAGCTGGTCCTGACGTGGAGCTGGGCACAGAGAGGGAAGAAGGAAAAAACCACCCAGGAGCTGGAAGAGAAAAATCCCAATGCAAAGAAACCTCTGGGAAACTGTTCCTGGCTCCCCCAGCACTGAAAGTTTCCCAGTTCCCAGTTTTACTGGTTTCCAACCAGCATCAACCCCCTGACCCCCCCTAAACGCAGTGATGTGGGAGCAGCCCCAGGGTTGATGCTCAGGATCAACCTCATCCAAGGGAATTTCCCTCTTTTTGAAGCCATTTCAAGCTTCAGCATCTCCCTCCCCTTCCCCATGCCAGTGGATTTTACTTTTCAAGCTAAAATTTTCCAGATAAACCCATGAAATTTCCATTTAATTGTTTAAAGCATCCTTGGCCCTGGATGGGGCTGCAGCTGGGGGGAAAAGTTCCTCCAAAACCAGTCGGGATGGATAAAAAGAGACAGAGGGATAAGCTGGGAGGGGGTGTTTTTGCAAGAAAAGCCTGAATTTAATCCCAAAATAACTGAAATTTCCAGGAAGGAGAATGTTGTGCTTTGTAGAGTATAAAAAAAAACCCAGGGAAGGGGTTTATTCCAGTGGGGAGGAAGCCAGGAGAGGTGGATTTGGGTGGGAGGGGGTGGAGGAAAAGAGGCTCAGGGGCTGCCCAGGGCTTTGGTAGTGGAAGGTTGTTTATTGCCAGGGATCCTAGGGAAGCAGAAAAGGATTTGCAGACAGCCCGACTGAGAAGCACAACCTACTGCCCCCTCCTGTCCCCTCCAGCCCTGTCCCCTCCTGCCCTGACCCTCCTGACCCCTCCAGCCCTGCCCAGGCTGCAGCCAGCAGAGAGAGAGGGGAGAAAGACCTGCCAGCTCGTGGGCATTCATGTGAAGGGGGAAAAAAAAGGGGGGGAAAAAGGAAAAAAAAATAAAATAAAAGGAAGAAAGGAAAAAGGAAGAAAGAAAAGGAAATAAAAGGAAAAGTGAAAGGAAAAGAAAAAAGGAAAATAATAAAAAAGGAAAATAGGAAAAAAGGAAAAAAATAGGAAAAATAGGAAAAAAGGAAGAAAGAAGGAAAAAGGGAAAAAGAAAAAAGGGAAAAAAAGGAGAAAAGGAAGTTAAAAGAAAAATAAGGAAAATAAGGAAAAAAGGAAAATAAGGAAAAAAGGAAAATAAGGAAAAAAGGAAAATAAGGAAAAAAGGAAAATAAGGAAAAAAGGGGGGGAAGGAGAAAAGGGAAGTAAAAGGGAAAGGAAAAAAGGTTAAAAAAAGGAAAAAAGGTGAAAAAAAGGAAAAAATAAAAATAGGAAGAAAGAAAAAGAAAAAAGAGGAAAACGGGAAAGGGAAAAAAGGGAAATAAAAGGGAAAGAAAGAAAAAAGGTGAAAAAAGGGAGAAAAGGTAAAAAAAAATCAAAAAGGGGAGAAAAAGGAAAAAAGGAAAACAGGAGGGAATAAAAAAGGAAAGAGGAAAACAAAGCGAAAAAAGAAAAAAAAAGAAAAAAGGGAAAAAAGAAAAAAGAAAAGAAAAAAGGGAAAAAAGGAAAAATAAAAGAAAAAAAAAGGGGAAAAAGGAAAAAATAAAAGAAAAAAAAAGGGGAAAAAAGGAAAAAATAAAAGAAAAAAAAAGGGGAAAAAAGGTGTGGGTTTTTTTCCCCCTGAATGAAGAACTGTGGAATGAACTCGGGTCACTTCTTGGGAGGATCCAGGAGATCTGGGGGAATCTGGATCCCAGGCAAAGCTCCTGGGAGGGAACCAAAGGCTCCTGAGCTGGTTTTTCCCCAAGCCAAAGGCAATTCCTTGGCCACAGCAGCCAGAGGAGGGCTCTTCCCACCTCTTCCCACCTCTTCCCACCCCCTAAGTGCACTTCAGTGGTAAGACCTTGGGAAAAAAAATCCCTCCAGGGCCATGTTGGTGGAGCTGCTCCTCCCTGGAAGGAGCTTTGGGATCCCCCCAAAAGAGAATAAAAACACCCCCCCAAAAAAGGGGATTGAGAGTGTTCTGGAGAGGGAGAGTGGGGGGTTAATAAATAGGATTTTATGGAATAATTCCTAAAAAAAAAAGGAATTTTAACAGTAGTTTGAGCAAAACTCTGCTCTTCTAGGAAAAAAAATCAGAATAAACCAGTTGGTTTTGCTTTGTTTGGTTTTTTTGGGATTCAAAGCTGTGACTCCAGGCCCTGATCCTGCAGAATCCAAGGTTGGGGGGGTCCAAACCCCCTTTTTTTGGGGGGAGTTTTGCCCTTTTCCTTTGGAAACACTCAGATAAATTGGCTTTTTTTTCCCTCCCCCAGGGGCAGCAGCACTGCTGGGAGTTGGGATTTGAGATTTCCCAGGAGGAGGGGGCAAAACTGCTCTGGTTTTTCCCACCCCCAACTCTTGTTGCTTCACCAAATCCAACCAAAATCCCCCCAAATCTCCTCCAACACCCAGGACCCCCCAATTCCAGCACCCCAAAGCCAGCAGCTGGGTGCTCCCCACAACCCCCAGTCCAGCCCAGTGGGAGGATGGGACTGCAAGGAGACGCAGTCCCCCTGGAAACCAGGAGATAAAGGGTAGGAACTGGTGTAGAAACCAGTTTTGAACTGGTTTTTAATGGGTTTTAACCATTTCAGCTTCATTTTGGGGGCTAACTCAGCCAAGGCCACGGGGTCAGAGCAGAGCTGGGTCTTCTTCCTGGGAGCAAATGCATCAGGATTTGAGGGGGGGATTCTCCATCCAGCCCTGGACCAAACTGGGAACCCCCCTCAAACTGGGAACCCCCCAACCTGGGACCACTGAGAGCATCAGCCACTGCCACGGGAGCTGAGCCACACTCAGTGATGTCACCACACCAGTGAAACCATCAAAACCAGTGAAACCATCACTGGGGTGCCCATAACCCACCCCCCCCCGAGCTCAGGCTCATGCTCAGTGACCCCCCAGCAGCCCAGTCGGGGGTTTAAACTGGTGGAACTGGGGTGAAAGGTGGGGGGAATAAGGCTTTGGGTGATTCCCCAGTGCTAAGGGTATTTTCACCTCCTCCTGCCTCTGGAGAGGGATGGATTGCATAGTTTTGATGCCTTCAGGGGGAAAAAAAAAGATCCTAAATCCACCAAAAACCACTGAAAAAAACCCAAGGAATAAGTAAAATGAGGGAATGTGGGAAAGCTTCAAATCTTCAAAGGGGGTTCTTTTCACTCTAGAGGAGTGAGGCCAGTTTGGGAGCTGTGGGTAGCAAAAAAAAAAACCCAAAACAGAGCAAAAAGGAAAATAATATTAAAAATAACACCCCACCACCCAAAAAAAAACCCTGGGAAAAGGTCTGTGCAAACATTGCAGTGCTGGAATTCCACCCACCCTGCAGGGCAGGGGCTGGAGGGGGAAGGAGGGAACCCCAGGGTGGGCTGGGTTTGGTTTTTCTTGCTCTTTTAGCCCTATTAAGTGAAGAAGACCAACCCAAAATGCAAGGAAATTCCTTGTTTCCCGAGATTCCTGAAGCCTAAGGTCAGTTGGATGGCTCAGGACCATGGTGCTGAGTTACTGGGATGCAGCAGAGGTAGTACAGCAGCAGCTTTGCTCAAGTAGAAAAGGTTATGGGGAGGGATGGATGGACAGGGGGACACGAGGGGGGGGGGCAGCTGGATCCAGGGTCAGCTCCTGGCACCATGGGATGTGTCTGTGGCCTCTTGACTGCCCTGTGCTGGGTGGAGGTGCCACCCTCCCAGTCCTTGGATCCAGCCCCAGTAGGGTTGGGGGTGCCAAGGGAACTGGTTCCAAGCTAAGCTGGGCTTGGCGGTACCACCAGAGGAACTGGTTCCATCCTGAGCCAGGGTTGGTGGTACCAAGGGAACCAGTTCCAAGCTAAGCTGGGGTTGGTGGTACCAGGGGAACTGGTTCCATCCTGAGCTGGGATTGGTGGCACCAAGGGAACTGGTTCCATCCTGAGCTGGGACTGGTGGCACCAAGGGAACTGGTTCCACCCCAAGCTGGCGTTGGTGGCACCAAGGGAACTGGTTCCATCCTGAGCTGGGATTGGTGGCACCAAGGGAACTGGTTCCATCCCAAGCCAGGGTTCCAAGGGAACTGGTTCCATCCTGAGCTGGGATTGGTGGCACCAAGGAAACTGGTTCCATCCCAAGCCAGGGTTGGTGGCACCAAGGGAACTGGTTCCATCCCAAGCCAGGGTTCCAAGGGAACTGGTTCCATCCCAAGCTGGGACTGGTGGCACCAAGGGAACTGGTTCCATCCTAAGCCAGGGTTGGTGGCACCAAGGGAACTGGTTCCATCCCAAGCCAGGGTTCCAAGGGAACTGGTTCCACCCCAAGCCAGGGTTCCAAGGGAACTGGTTCCATCCCAAGCCAGGGTTGGTGGCACCAAGGGAACTGGTTCCATCCCAAGCTGGGGTTCCAAGGGAACTGGTTCCACCCCAAGCTGGGGTTGGTGGCACCAAGGGAACTTCTTTTGCACAGTATTCCTGGGGGGGTGTGTGTAAAAACAACCAAGCTCCAGCCACGTGGGTGTTGCCAGGAAGCCCCTCCAGCTCCCACCCACCCCAAGGAAAAGGTTAAGAAAGAAACATTTGGAAAACCCTCATCCAGGGAGGAGCTGGGAAACCAGGAACAATCAATCACCCTCCCATCCCAACCACGTTTTGCTCAGTACCAGTGGAAAAAAAATTCCAAATAAAACCAGTGTTAGATTAAAAACCAACCAACCAACCAACCAACCAACCAACCCCAAACTCTCTCCATTAAAAGCTTTTGTGACATTCCAAGTGAAATCTCCAGAGGGAAGCTGGGATTTGGTGGGAGCTGCTCCTCCTTTGCCTGTTCCCAAAGCTTGGGTGGGAGTTGTTCTGCAGAACCCACCCCCTTTTATCCCCCCCTGTGGCTTCCACTTCCCAATCCCACTCATTTCTCCCAGGGAGCATCCCCACGAAGCTCCCACCTCCCTCTCCAGGGGGATGGGGGTGTGGGAGTGTGGGGGGGGTTGTTTTCTTCCCCTCCTCTTCCTCCCACCCCCCTTTCCTTCCACCTCACCCCAGCCAACTCCCATTTCCCAGCCAGATCCCAGCTCCCCTCCTTCCACAGACCGGGAGAAAAAAAAAAAAAAATCAGAATATATATATTATTGCCATTCCCACCTTTCAGGGGTGGGAGTGAGGATGAGGATGGGGGGGGGAGGGGAGGACACCCCCTCAGAACCTGTGCACCAGAGCTTCCCTCTCTTGACGTTTCAGCTCCTCCCTGTAGCAGCAGGAGCAGAAGTTCCCCGTTTCAGGGTGTCCGTAGAAGCCACAGTTGGGCTGTTTGCACTTGGTCTGGGCCACGTGCTGGGATGCTGGAGAAGTTCCCCTCGGGGGGGGGTTGTCCTGTTCCATCCCCTCCCCGTGCTGAGGGAGGCAGGAGGGGGGTTGGTGGCTTTCAGGGTCCGTGGGGGGCAGGCCCTGCAGGTGGGCTGTGCTGCCGGGACAGGGCTTGGGCCGCCCCTGGGCGCAGTGTCGGGGCAAAGTGGCGTAAGGGGGGAGGGTGGGGCAAGAAACCCCCCCTCCTCCTCCTCCTGCCACCTGCCTCCTGCTCTCAGGGTACCCCGGGGGGTGGGACCCCTCCCCTCCATTCACTGGGGAGGGTCTGGGGAAAGTGAAAACCCCCGAGTACCCCCCGGGCAGAGCTGGTACCCGGGCGGCATCCGCGAGCTGCCCGCTGGAGGGGTGTGGGTAGGTGGGATTCAACATCCCCTCCTCCCCCCTCTGACCATCCAACTCCTTCTTGGGGTTAGCCAGAGCTTTCTTCTCTGCCTCTTTCTGCTTCTGCTCGGCCACGAAACGTTCCTCAGCATCCAGGAGGTACCTCTGGATCATCTCCTCCTGGAACTGGTGCCTGGAGCTGGTTTTGAGGTGCCCGGCGAAGATGAACTTACGCTCGCCCTGCATGGCTGCCCGGAGGATGCCCAGGCTCAGCCTGACATCACTGCTGTACTTGGAAGCATCCCCTGCTTTCTCTGCTTTCCCTTGGCAGTTCTTCTCCACGGGAACCCCCCCATCTCCTGGGGAAGCTTCTTCTTTGCTCCCTTTCCTGGCTTTTAAAGACCCCTTCTTCTTCTTCTCCAAGGTATCCCCCTGCCCGTTGCTCGCCGCTCCCTTGCCGGCCTTGCCGTGCATCAAGCCACCCATGTTCTTCTTCAGCTTGCTGCCCAAAGTCTTGCCGAAGCTTCCCAGCTTGTTGGCCACTGAATCAGCCCTTTTCTTCTCCTTTTCCCTCTCTTTCTTTGGTTTCTCTTTGTCCCTGCAAGCCCTGGAGCCCCCGTTGCTGGCAGAGCTGCTCCCGACCGACTCCTTGTCCGACTCGCCCGACTCGGCGGCCGAACGAGCGTCGTCTCCCGCAGAGGCCGTGGGGGATTCTGGCTGGGCCAGAGGTGCCTGAGGAGAGGGGAAAAAAACCATGGAGAGAGTCCACCCAGCTGCTGGGGGTGAAGGGGAAACTGAGGAGTGGGAGAGGGATGCTCCTCTCCAGGCTGGACAAGCCCAGGTGCCTCAGCTGCTCCTCCCTGCTCTCCCGCTCCAGCCCTCCTCTGCTCTGGGCAGCCTGGGGGAGGCCTGGACACCCCTGGAGGGGGAGAAATTGTCCCTCAGCTCCAAGCTCAACCCCCCTGGGGCAGCTGGAGGTTCCTTG
>JANITV010181586.1:0-10238 GCA_027564255.1 Corythornis leucogaster | reverse complement strand
GTGCCAGAGCCTGGCAGGGGCTGCCCAGGGGGGTTGTGGAGTCTCCTGCTCTGGAGACATTCCAGACCCGCCTGGATGTGTTCCTGGGTGCCCCTGCTCTGGCAGGGGGGTTGGGCTAGAGGATCTTCTAGGTCCCTTCCAACCCCTAACATTCTGTGATTGGATCGAAGGCAGAACAGAGTTCTACGCAGATGCTGGCCATTGAAGAAGAAACTTGACTCTCCAGATCACTCAGCTCTATACTGAATATGCTGCACATGGGCTGGAATCCTCCTTGGTCAGTTTGAGGTCACCAGTCCTCACTGCTCCTCCCTGCAAGTGCTGCCTCTTCTTACTGCACCCCCAACATGGGGCACAAGATTGAGCAGTGACCTTGGTCTGCACTGGAGCAATTCTAAGCACAAACCTTTCTGTTAGTATAAGCAAGTATAAGCTGGAGCCTAGATCCTGAATAGTAGCTCTAAACAGGGAGCCTTATCACTGCTGGAAGAAAAGACTGTCTGCACCAATCTGCTGTTGAGTTCAGATAGTGCAGTTAGTTAGAAGAGACTGAGCTGGAAAGTAAAATCTCTAAACAGAATTAGTTCTCAATCCAACCAAGCCATGCACTTAAAGAAAATTCTATCATCTGCTGAACTTGTACTCTATGTGTGTGTGGATACTGCTCTTCCTAGAGAGAAAGAGCAGCAGCACCCATTTACATGCTTGGTTATGCCCTTCCTCTGTTGATTTATCTCCCCAAATTGTCACTGTTGGCACACCTCTGGGCAGGGTGGCAGGGGATCTTCAGGGTAGTGTCTACCTTTATTAAAGGATCTACTATTCAACATGGAATAGATCTGTTGCCAGCACATGGGTGATTTCTTTAAGGGTAGGAGGAAGGATGTAGTGCCGCTGCCTGTAACTTCTGCTTAGAAGTAGCAATCTCTCCTTCATCCATACTTTTAAACTGTTTTATCATTGATAAATGATATCTTTAATCATATTTTATATCTTTTTCTATTTAATCTAAAGAATAAATGTCTTTTAATTTTCCATCGAAAAAAATAACTTAAAGGACATTATAATAACCTCAGTAAACTTTAGGAGTGTATTTTAACTGCTTTTTTTTTTTTTTAATTCCTGTTTGCTCTTGCAGCCTTTGTTGTACACGGGGCAAAATGAGATATTTACTTTCTCAGAGGTGATACAGAGGTTTTATGTCAAACATTGCTGGCATTTTAGGCAAATGTCAAGCAGTAACAAACTCAGATGGACAATGACTGAAATTAACAGAGCCAAAATGAGTCTATTTAGAAATGCTGGAAGCTCTGCATGTTCCAGATGATGCAGCCTCGATTATGGTTGCTTACTCTCAGTCATTGTGGCAATTGCTGTGCAGTTAAGTCTGAATATTGTTAGGTTTTAATTCTCAATTTTCTTTTCCTCCTTGTGAGGAGAACTGAAGGATTGCTTTGGATGGTACTAGGTGACATGATGCTAAAGAAGTCCCATTGGTCTGATGCATTGAGCCACTAGAGAAGGCTAGAACTATACTGAAGAATCCTGTTCTATTTGTGATTGCTGTTTCCAAGAAGAAGTGGGTCACTTGTGGGGCTAGAGATAATTGTGTTCTAAGATGAAAAATTATTATTTCTACTTTTCTGGACAGGAATAGACACAGAGCAGCTGTTGAAGTTGGGGGTAAAATAGCACATGAGAAAAAATATAATCCGTGGCATATGTGTGAAGTAAACTTTTTGAGACTCAGACCAGCATATCCACTGGAATATTTTCTTCTTGCTGGCAGTAGATCTTGCCCTGCTCCTTCAGCTTTCCATTCCAAATGGAAATATCCTGGCTATGCTGGTGTAAGGAATAACTGCTATACAGGAAATGTAGTTTTGGGCAAGAGGTGCCTCTTATCATGAAGATTTGATGAGGAAGCTACAGCAATTCTCTAGGTACTATCATCAACAAATAATGAATTTGACATCCACTCCAGGTTTAGCAGTATAATTTTTAAGTGATGAAATTGTTTAAATCATTTAAACCATAACATAATTTTTATTTTTATTTTCTCTGAGAGAAAGGCTCTGTGTTTTAGGGGAAAAAAACACCACTAAGCTGCATGCGGCTGTTTGGACTTCATTCATTTTAGAAATAAACAGGCTTGTTTTTAATGTCTTCTCATTTAGCACAGAAAAGTAATTCTGGCACTTGGCCACCAGACTTCCCAAACTCTTAAGGTCATTGAAATGATATCTGTGAATAATACAGTATTACTATATTTAAAATGTAGCTTAAATTCTAACTTTTCAGTGAAACCAAACATTTTTTCTTCCCCTCTGCCTGCTTCAATCCAGTCATGTCAGTGATGTGATGGACATCCCCACCCCCCATAATTAATTTTTTACAAAACAAATATTTTTTCTGGTACAGGGTCTTCCAGTCATATGTTCAGGTTCAGTGTATTTCAAGCAGATGTGAATACACAGTTGGTTTTTCCACTCCACCAACCCATATTCATAGTTCTTGAGGATTTTTGCTTATTGTCAGCATACAGACACCTCTTCACCTTCTGATTTAAAGGAAACTTCTATGTGTGTTTGCTTCCAGCTTTTCTTCCTCCTTGCCTGAGTGTTACTTTATCACACTGTTCTATGAAGTCCCAAATCTTCAGGGGTTATAAAAAAAATTTAAAAAATTGAGTGCACTTATTAATGAATTTGAAGTTTCTTTCTTACAGACATCTTTTAGGGTGGCTGTGTCATTGATTTTAAAGGTCCCCCTTGCAGCTGCTTCAGTTGTTAGAACTGTTAGTAATGTGGTTCCATCTCTAGTTGCAAGCAATGCTCTGAGGAAAAAGGTAAAATCTTCTTTTGAATATTAAGTATTAAAATATTGGAAAACATAGTAAAGTTTTTCTGACCCTTGCTTAATTCTCATCTGGTGCCTCAGTAGTTTGAACTGATTTCACTTGCTCCTACAGCTGCAGTAACAGTAAAAGTACTTTGAGCTACAACATATGAACTGAACTGGGTTTTGCTCCAATTTTCCATGGATTTTCCCTTAATAAGAAAGGAAGTTAAAAAAAAAAAAAGTGGGGAGCTTTCCTAGTGTGTTTACTCTTTTTGATTTGCTTCTGGCCTTGTTTTTAATAGCACGGTTAGGCTCTTTTCAGAGCAGGCCTGTGCTCCCTCAAATTCTTCATTCTCAAACACCTTCTCAAAGGATATAATGGAGCCAATAATCTATTTTAAACTCAAAAGATGCAAAAAACAAAAATGGACTTGTTGGGTTTATGAAGTTTCACTGAGAGATCTCCTGGGAAAGACCACAGGAGGAAATCTCCATTTACGTATGTTGGTCTTGGAGCAGATTTAATTGTTCTGCCTTTTCCCCTCTTAAAAGTACAGAAGCACAACATAGTCAACTTGCATTTTATTTGTCTGTTAGACTCTGAGTGGAATCGTAGCTGCTTCTTATTATTAGCAGGGATAGAGCTATTGCTTAAATACAGTTGCTTTGTCAAGTGAGGCTGGGTAAAGGCCTAGGCCTGTTCTGTGGGTGATGTTGTGAAAAATAAAGGTGATAACCATGACATAAATACCCAATTTCCTTTCTGAGTGAATTGGAATAATTAAAAATCACATGAATGAACTGAATTCCCCAATCAATAAAGATGTATTAAAAGACTACTAATTAAAATTGAGAGGAATATAAGATTTCCAATTTTTCTCTATTAAGTTGTTTTCTTTTCCCTTGTGGGACCGGAACCTGCTTGTGTTCATCTTGTATCATTAGCTCCTATGCTTTTGACTGTGGAGTTACTCTAGCCACAGAAAAATAGCACAAAAATGCATTGCTGATCAAGTTATCTCTTTCTTACTTTTTTTTTTTTTTTCTAAAATGTTCAGTGAATCTACAATTTTTCCTTCATCTTTGGCTAAACACATACTAAAAATGCACTTTCTGAGGCAATTACACAATTGATTCCTTGGCTTGTGGTGGAAACTCCCTTGCTATTTATATAAATGTCTGTAGAAGACTGCAGCTCCCTGCACTGAGGCTTTAAGGCAGTGGCCCAAGGCTGTGCCATATGTTTTACAGGTGCCTGATATAACCTAAGGCTGTAGAGAGAAGAAAAAAGGCTTAGAAGTCAGATCAGCACTGGTAGATTAATGTATTGGATGGTTGTGAGGTTGTAGATACCTAAATCATAGAATAACAGAATGTCAGGGGTTGGAAGGGACCCAGAAGATCATCTAGTCCAACCCCCATGTAGCTAATAGCAGTTGAATAAGTGTTGGGTTGTATTGGGAAAAACTGAAGCAAAATACTGAAATTAAAATTGGATATTTTTTTTAAAAAAAGGGCAATTCAGGATTATTATATACTTTTTTTTTTTTTTAATATTGGAAAAGAACAAATCCAGATGTAGTCTGACATTATGTAGCTGGTTAATGCCTCTCAGACATTTGCTTCAAGCTCTCATCCTGTATTTCTAGATCAGTCAAGACTGGTTTCAAACGTAAAGCCATTTGCTGTGTTCATGAGGTTTAAAATCTGCAACAAAAATTGACCTGAGCTCCAAAGGGGAGAGGGGTTTTTATGGACACAATGGACACAATGAATTCCAAAGGTCTGCTATGCTTTGCAGTAGATTAAAGCCAGCAAAATGTGTGGGGTTTTTTGTTGTTTTGTTTTGTTTTGGGGTTTTTTTTGGTTGGGGGGAAATAATGCAAGTTTCAGATGAAACATTTGTAACTGAAACCAGGTTTTAAGCTTTGACGTGAGGGTACATTTTTACACCTACATTCCTCTTATCACAACACCAGTTTGCATTGTTTTCAGACCAGCTTCTCTACTTCTGCCCCTGGAGGAGCAATAGGGAGGGTGTACTGAAACTGCCAGATTTTCTGAACACTTCTGCAACCTGTGTGGGAAAACTTAGTGATTTACTTCCTTCTGCTGAAAGGATGAGTTCTTTATGTGTGTGGCTGGCAGGAGAGAGAGCAATAAGAAAAGTAAGGTTCCCATATGTCTTTAAAAACCTGACTCCTCCTTTTTTGTTTTTATATTCTCTGTTGTTTTTTCAGACTCAGAAGAATTTTGTTTCCTAATAGGTGTGTTCATTTATTTTAACTGCAAGACATTTCAAGTCGAATCCCAAAGTATTTGCTAGTCTCTCTTCTCTTTGCATGCAATGTCATTTCCCTAAGTATTTTTCCTGTGAGATGTAATTTTCCTTATGAATAAAATCTTGCACTTACTTTAAGTTGCACTGGAAGCCAATAATACAATGCTCTTACTTACACGAATCATGTTGCCCACGTGGGAGTAACTGGTGACATACAAGAAAAGGTTTTTTCTTTAACTTCAGTGACTGGAAGTTTTTTAAGGTTGTAAATTAGGTTTTGGCTCCTATAGGAACTCTTCTAGACTATGGTCTGTATTTGCCACATGAAAGGAAATTCTAAGCATTTGAATTCCATGTTCCAATCTAGATGTCAAGGAAGCATTTTTTTTTTCCCTAAGTTTTGACTTTTCAAGGTTTCTTTTCACTTGATGTTGTGGTAATTATAGTAGAAATTATCTTTGCCTATTATTATTTGTATGTCTGACTTATTTTACATGAGTTGCTGAATTTCAGAGTCTGTCCCAAGAGTATGTAAAGTGCCTCAGATATTTCTGTGGTGGAATTATGGGTTCACACAGTGTCAGACTGGAATTTTTTTATTCATATCATGAGCAGACTTAGATTGTAACCTCTGTAATCGATCTACCAGTGTCTCCTGACCACTGTTCTATGCCATCTTGGAAAATAATTTCACAATTGCCATTTTTGTTCCAAGTTTTGTGCTTGTGTTGAGTCTGTTTGCATCCAAAATATTTGGTTTTAAGCAAAGTCTTTTTTTTTTTCCCTTGGGAATTTTGATCTATAACTGTTTTGCTTTAAAACATTAATTTTGTTTAATTGAGGTAAGGAGAAATTTTGTCTCTCACTGCTTTTCCTTTGCTTCTTAGATAACTTATCCCAGTGATTTCATAGCGTGATTACAAAAAAAACCCAACCTTTCATTTTGGTTAGACCTGAACAGAAGATTAGAACCAAACTCCTCGGTATTTCATTTTTCATATTTCTTTTTAACTAGGTCAACAAATGACAACAGTCAGAAGGATTCACAAATCATTTGCCATCATTTCTCAGTTAGACCACTAGTAATTCCCTGATGGGGTCTGCAGCAGGAAGATGGTCACTAAAGCTGGTGCTTTCTTGCTGCTGTCCTTTTGTCTCTCACATTGGGCTCAAGTTCAAGTACTGACAAATCATATTTGCTTCCTCTCCTTTAGATTAATTTTTCTACTTTTAACATTTTCTCCTTAAGTTTGAGAAAGATAGTATCTGTCTCCCACTGGGTCAGACCTTTCTTTTAATCTATTTCATCCAATTGTTCCTTCTCTGTCAGTTTTTCTTTGTGCAGGAAGTTGCTTCAGTCATGAAAATAATTTTTAAGTCTTGCTTTGGAACAATTTTTCGAAGTTTTTTTTAATTGACAATCATGGGGAAAAAGAAAATTCTAGAAACACTTTTCACCCCTCAAAAAACAAACTCACAAGGAGGAGTGATATGTTTGGGAGAAAAAGAATTTGGAATGTCAAAACTGAGAATTTTCTGAATTTGCATGTCACTCATATAATTATGAATTTATGGAGAAAGTATTCCTAAAAAAAATGTCTTCTGAGAACTGGTTCTTGAAAAATGCTGTGTAAAGAGAAGTTGATGTATCATATCACTAGTTTGGGGTTTTTTTGTTATCAGCCTCATATTAACAATACCCAAAGATGAAATTTGACCTTTTCTTTAAGAACTACTTGTGGACAGCTGAATGGAGGAAATATGTGACAGCAAAAGCGGATACAGAGAGTGGTTTTTGCCTTTGTTTGTCCTCTTGCACAGAAAAATACCCCACCTTTTCTTCTGGAAAGGAAGAACCAAGCTAGTTCTCTTCTTTTGAGCAAAGTAAAATGTTAGATGTGTGTGGTACATTTTGAATGACTACTAGGAGAGAAAACTATTTGGATACCTTTAGAAGTCTCTCTTTTGGAAGCCTTTTGTTTCAGTTTCAAATGAAATTTAATTACAAAGGAAAGCTTGACTTCTCCCTTGAGTGTTCTATTGTAATAATCTTTCTAATGTAGTGGTCCTCTTACAAATAAGAATGTTCTTGGTTTTGGAGCATGTAGGTATTTATTGAAATATTCACACTCCCTCTGGGCCATTGAAAATAACTGTTCAGGGATGAAAATGGATATATTAATGAGACCTAGCATCTGGTACAATTGGGTATTTACAGTTTGTGTTCCCTGGGTAGCCCTGGAGAGCTAAGAGGGAAGATGCCTTTTCCTTTTTTGTTCTCATGCATATGGAGAGGGACAGTGCACACAAACTATTGTTCTTCTGCCTTCATCATCATCGCATCTGTTACAAATGTCATGAAAGATAAGATTCATATCATGAATGATAAGAAGGCCAACAGCATGTGGCATGGATCAGGACCAGTGTGGGCAGCAGGAGCAGGGAGGTGATTGTACCCCTGTACTCAGCACTGTGTCCAGTTTTGGGCCCCTCACTGCAAGAAGGATGTTGAGATGCTGGAGCGAGTTCAGAGAAGGGCAACGAAGCTGGTGAAGGGTCTGGAAAGTTTCTCCCATGAGGAAAGGCTGAGGGAGCTGGGATTGTTTAGTCTGGAGAAGAGGAGGCTCAGGGGGGACCTTATTGCTCTCTACAACTACCTGAAGGGAGGCTGTAGGGAGGTGGGGGTCAACCTCCCAAGTTAAAAATGACAGGACGAGTGGGAAAGGCTTCAAGATAGGCCAAGGGAAATTATGGTTAGATATCAGGAAAAATGTCTTTATAGAGAGGGTGGTTGGGCATTGGAATGGGCTGCCCAGGGAAGTGGTGAAGTCCCCATCCCTGGAGGTGTTTAAAAACCATGTGGCTGTGGTGCTGGGGGACATGGTTTAGGGACCCTGGCAGTGCAGGTTGAATGATTGGACTCAGTGATCTTAAAGGTCTCTTCCAACCAAACAATTCTATGATTATTAGTTACTATAATTTTGCTTCACTGTTTGTTGCACTACGTGGTTGCCGCGCTCAACGTACCCTCCTCCAGCTTTACTCAACACTGCTGAGAAAGACTGAACCCGAAACATTGAATAAAGCAGTCAGGACTTGAGTGCTTCTCTAATCACCTGTGTTCTGGAAAGCAATGGAGAGATCAACCATTTGAATGATAAATGTGTAGTCTCTTGATACTGAACCTCAACCTTCAGCAGAACCTGCTCTGTGAGGAGCAGGTAAATACTGAGGTAGCTCAGAGTGAATACCATGGCAGTTTTGAATTCAAGAGTGAACTGCAGCTCTTTGGTCTGAATGTGGACAGATCTTTGAGGGTCAGAATGTGGACAGATCTTTGAAGGAGGCAATACATTTTCCTAATGTTACTGGGTATTTTAATTTTTGTGTCTGACCTGGATGATAGAGGGTAATTAGAGCAGACATTCAAGTTTTCAGGCTGTGATTGTGAGGCAGTTTGTTTATTTTCTTTAAATAGGAATTAACTTCCCTTTTCTCCTTTTTCCTGGTGGTGTTCTCAAAGGTGAGGCCATGCTGTTCCCCTGACAACAAATAAATAGTTGCAATTTAAAAAAACGAGAAGACATTTTCGATTTTGGATCTGAGACAGAAGTTCAGTTCTTGGCTCTATGCCTTGTTCTTCTCTGTAAAGTTACACCTTTAATAAAATCTTACGCATGGGTTCCATACCCTTACATCAAGTGCTAGAGGTGCTTCAGAAATGTCTAACACCACTACATCCATTTCTTGACATTGAAATGCATGTCCAAAGGAGTCTGCTGAGCGATGTTCCCACTGCAATTTCCATATTAAAAAAGAATGGATTACTTCTCCTGTTAGTGTGTGGGTGGAAATGGCATCAGGGCACTGGTGACTTCTGCGTCCCAGTTCAGCACTGCCCTAAGAACCCTTTTGGTCTGTCTGGTAGGATTTGTTTATACTTGAGGATTTTCTGTGGGCATTTGATTTATGGGTATTACGCATACCGAGCAAAAAAAGTCATTGTGGATCATTAAGTGCATAACTGGATGCATAAATTATACTGTAAGTATATGATAAATATGTATGAATATAAATATATTTATATTTATGAATATAAAAATGGTTTTCTTCATGAGAAAATACTTCACAAGATACTGTAGAAAAGTTGAAGTATTTTGTATTTTTGTTTTCATTCCAATGGTTAAGATGAATGGTCTTTTAACATTTGGAATAAATCATGGAATTGCTGAAGGTTGCCCAAGAACATGTGAAATCTTGACTGGAATGTGACTGAGAGGTTAGGAATTGTGTGCGTGTCTTCAGTGAAGAAATGAAATTTTGTTTAAATACCCCATTTCTGAAACTGTTTTAGTTTACCCTGCTTTTCTGCTCTTTAACTAATCTACCACACACATAAAATATATATCTCTAGTAACTAACCTACTGATCTAATCATGTTGGTGAACCAGGTTTTGCCAGTTTAGTGCCATGGACTGCAGTGTTTTAGCCAGGATAGGAACATGTCTCTGTAGCCTTGCAAGCATCTTCACATTTAAGAAAAACAATCACCACCTCACGCTTTTGTCCTTGGGTTTTATTTTCTTAATTTTTTTTTCTTAAATTCCAATTTTTCTAAATTCTAGAGTGTGGTTATTCTCCGTCCCAAGTGTAGAAATTCCCAGAGGCTTGAGAATTTGCTTTGTAAGGGGGATACTCTGACTTGAGCCTGGACAAAAGACCTGCCAAATTATGATCACTTAAGAAGGTAAACTCTTCTGATAACACTGCTGAGAACTAAACCTCCAGTCATTTCAGACCTCTCTGATGACTGTTGAAGAGCACAATCCTTTGGTGTATCAGCCATTCCCCGTGGTTTCCCACTGTCAAGGTGTTGCACATGTATTGGACTCAATACTGATCCCTGAGGTACTTGCCTTCAACTATACTCTGTGTCACTGATTACCACGATACTTCTGGTATCTAGTAGTAGGTATCCCTGCAGTGTACAGGGAAGTACAGCACACTAAGTGCATAATTTTATTTAAAAAAAAAACCAAAACCCTCATATTTTTTGTGTTTTAAAAAAAAAGTTTTATTGTTTTCATTTTATAAAATATATAATTTTAAAATAAAT
>JANITV010181545.1:0-10242 GCA_027564255.1 Corythornis leucogaster | reverse complement strand
CCCCCCTCCACCCACAACCCAGCACACGATGAGCATTTGGATGGGGTGATCCCACCACGGACGTGCCCCCCATGCTTGAGCGCTCAGCCCCAGTGAGGCTCTGTGGGTGTCTGCTGGTGGGAACAGGAGAAGGGTGCAGCTGAAACAGCTGAAACGGCCTCAAGTTGCCCCAGGGAAGGTTTAGGCTGGACATGAGGGACTATTTCTTCCCCAGAAGGTTTGTCCAAGCCTGCCCCAGGCTTCCCAAGGCAGTGGTGGAATCCCCATGAGCCCTGGAGTGGTTTCAAGCCCCCGGAGATGTGGTGCTGAGGGACAGGGTGGTGACCTGGCCGTGCTGGGTGAACAGTTGGGCTCCATGATCTCAAAAGATCTCTTCCAACAAAAACAAGCCGAAGAGCAACTCATCCCATCCCTGGGTGTGGTGCTTGCCCAATGGGAGGTCATGTGGATGTAGCTGACCCCGGGGCAATATCAAATCCTCTCCTACCCGAGCTTGCCCTTGTGCCACCCCTGGACTTGTCCCACACAGCAGGGCCTGCAGCTGTCCGTGAGGACCAGGAAAACCTCCCCCTGCCCTTTTCCCTCCCTCCCAGTTTCTATCTTCCTGAGAATCCCCAACCTTTGCCGCGTGCTCAGACACACCTGAGCATCCCACGGGTCGGTGGGGGTTGTTGTTGGCGGGACCCTCCCCTTAACACTCCTTTTCTGGTGCAGTGGTGGACGTCCCCGAGGAGGGACCGGTCCGGCTGGTGGACGGTCCCAACAGGTGTGCTGGGAGGGTGGAGGTGCTCCACGAGGACCGGTGGGGCAGCGTGTGCGACGACCAGTGGGACCTGAAGGATGCCAAGGTGGTGTGCAAGCAGGTGGGCTGCGGGTCCCCCCTCTCCGCCCTGGGCAGCGCCCGCTACGGGCGAGGCTCCGACGTCATCTGGCTGGACGACGTGGAATGCAACGGGACAGAGGAGAGCATCTTGGACTGCCAGGCCAGGCCCTGGGGGGAACACAACTGCTACCACGGGGAGGACGCCGACGTGGTTTGTGTAGGTGCCTGCTCATCACAGATTCACACAAGCACGGAGTGTCAGGGGTTGGAAGGGAACCTAGAAGATCATCTAGTCCTGCCAGAGCAGGGGTACCCAGACCAAGTCACCCAGGAACAGATCCAGGCGGGGCTGGGATGTCTCCAGAGCAGGAGACTCATGGTCATCCCCCTTGTCCACTCCACCTGATGTGGGGATGGGGTTGAAACGCTTCTAGCAGAACCAGGGAGGGGACAGAGGGTGATGGGACGGGGCAGGATCCCCAGCTCAGGGTAATGATGGTGGAGATGGGGGCATAGATACCCCAGGGAACATGAAGCTGGTGATGATGGATGTGGTGGGACCAGCTGGAGGGAGACTCGAGGCAAACACACCACTGACAATCTGACTGCGGGGGGGATCCTGCCAGGGAGATGCTGCCAAGGGGGCTTTGCCCAGGACAAGGCTCTTGAAGGGCAGAAGGAGGGGAGTAGGGCAGTTTCTGGGACAGGAGGGGATAACAAACACCTGGGTGTGCAGCAACATCTGGGGCAAGTTGCCTCTGCATCGATAACCCCATCACACTCAGGAATTGCCTGAGCTGGGCTCTCTGAAGCTCTTGGAAGCTGAGTTCCTGACTTCTCCTGCCCCTTTTCTCGGGAGATGAGCTTGGCCAGCCCCTGCACAGGTGAAGGGAGGAACCCCTGGGGGTCTTTAGCTGGTCTCGTTAAGGAGGAGGAGGGCTGCAGGGGGTTTGATGTCACCTGAGTGCTGCCCAGGCTCACGCTGCCAGGACCATGTGCTGAAATCCTCTGCATCAAGCCCTGTCCTGCCTCCCACAGAGCTCAGGTGTTGGGTTCCTGACGGCCCAGAGCACACGGGTATAACCCAACCCACAGGTTATCTTTGGGAACAGCCCTTGCCACGGGAAATTCTGGTGTCAGAGAGTTGCTGGCAGCAGGTTTTGTTTTATCTCGTTCCCTTTCTCTGCAGTTAACAAGATCCTGGATGAGCCAGAAGCACCATAAGTGCCAGACTGGTCCCACTGGACCATCTCACCACAGGAAGGCTCCACCGAGGAGGTGAAGGGCAGGGATGATGCAGAACCATCACCCTGCTGCAGCAGGATCCAGGGTTTGGTGACCCAGTCTCCTTCATCCTTCGAAGGATCTCCAGACTTGGTTTTAACTGCACTGATGGAAAACCCAACACGTTCTTCCCATTGGAAATCAATAAACTTTCCTCTAAAGTGACCAGCTGACTGTCTCATCAATCCTTCAGGGACCTCACCCTGCATCCCGGGCAGGGATGTTGGTCCAACCCCTTGGATATTAATGTGGTGAATTAATATATCAAGACACCCCATTCCAAAGCAAATCACCCCGTTCCAAAGCAAGTCACCCCATTCCAAAGCAAGTCACCTCCTTCCAAAGCAAATCACCCCATTCTGAAGCAAATCACCCCATTCCAAAGCAAATAACCCCATTCTGAAGCAAGTCACCCCATTCTGAAGCAAATCACCCCATTCCGAAGCAAGTCACCCCATTCTGAAGCAAGACACCCCATTCCAAAGCAAATCACCCCATTCCAAAGCAAATCACCCCATTCCAAAGCAAATCACCCCATTCCAAAGCAAGTCTAAAGTGTCTCAGAAGGGTTTGGGAGATGCCCTGGCTCAGTGTGGCTCTGAAATGAGGTGAGAGGCCCCAACACAGAGCATCACACAGAGGGGCAAGAAGTCCAGGGTATCACTCTGCATCTATTTATTTCTTTTTTTTTAAAAACAGAAGGTGAGAAGAGGCACAGAAATGGTTTAAGGCTTGGAAGGAACATCTCAGAGGGCCATGAGATTCAGTCTGTCTCTACTCATGAGAGGGGGAAAACGATGTCAGGCAGTAACTGAACACTTCTGGGGTGGGGGGTGGGGAAGCTGCCAGCTACTCAAGGTTGTCCAAACCCACCCAGCAAGAGCCAAATGTTGATGTTCTGAGCCCTGTTATGGATCAGAGGCAAAACCAAGCAGGAGAGGGTGACCTGCCATGGGAACTGTTGGGGCAGGGGATCCATCCTAACGTCGGGTGTTTCACGGCTTCAGGATCCCAACAGTGCTCTCCAAATTGTCCCCCAACCCCCTGAGAGGAGACCCCTGGCAACTGTCTCGTGGTGGGAGCTGTGGCCAAGTGGGGACCACGTGCAGGCATCCCAAAGAGGTGCCCAAACGAGATGCAAGGTCACCCAAAGGTCCTTTTACGGCCAAAGAAGTGAGGGGGCACCCGAGGTGGTCCCAGAGGGTGACTGGGCTGCTTTGCCCCATGCAACTGCCTCTCTCTCTTCGTTAGCTGAGTAGGTTCCCAGGGCAAAGGTGTCCCTGATTTGGGGACATCAGTTTGGTGCTTGCATTGGAGTGTGACAGATCTCAGTTCTCTGCTCTTTGGACTTCAGAAATCACTTTAGTTTGGGATAAATGAATGTTGTGCTCGTGCTGGCTGGAGCATCATCTCTCTTCTCCACTCGGGAACATCTGGGAGGTTTAGATCCCACCTGGAAGGAAATCTGTGTCAGCTAGATCCATATAAACAGCTTTCTTCAGCCACTCAAAGTGAGCACCTAATAATTAGTGGTGTTTTAATGGGAAAAAAAAATGCAACATGGAGGGATGGGAATCGTCTCTCAAAGCACCAAGCTCCAGCTCCACGCCTCCAGTACCACTCCAGGGGACTGTCTAAGGCTTAGGCTGGGAAAAGACAGAGCCACCAACCCGAAGATCCATCTGAGAAGCTGAGCATGGACTAGTGCTTGGTAGGAAAGGACAGGGCTGAGGGTTACCTGAGCACACCACCCCTGCATCTTCCCCGTGGTGACAGTTATGGACTCCCCAAGGTCTCGCCACACACTCAGAGAGGGACGATTCCCCGCCGGAGCATCTGACATCGTCCAGCCAGATGAGGCCAAATCCTTGGCCAAAATAAGCTGAGCCTGGGGCGGACACGGCCGTGCCACAGCCCAGCTGCTGGCAGACCACGGCGGCGTTGCTCAGGTCCCAGATGTCATCGCAGATGGTCCCCCACCTCTGGTTGTGAAGAACCTCAACTCTCCCGGCACAGCGAGTGGGGCCGTTCACCAGCCGGAGAGGGAGAGCTTCCCGGGCACCTGCACCAGCAAAAACACACCAGAAAAGGAGAAATGCACCCAAAAAAACCACCCCACCCTGAGCTGGAACCCTGATGGCACCAGGGGGACCAGTGCCAACCAGGCTGGTCTTGGAGCCTTTAGGAAACGAGGTGTGGGGCACAAACCTCGATGCTGCTGGTGACTTCTGGACCAGTGGTGACTTCTGACCCATGGCCAGAGCTACGAGTGTTGTGTAAAATACACAAGGGTGGCTTTCTGCACCACCAAAGACCCTCCACTGGGGGTGAAAACCTCGACCCAGCACATTTCCCCAACGCCAGCAAGACCAAGACACAGACAGGGCTCACCTGAGCACACCACACCAGCATCTTCTCCGTGGTTGCAGTTGTGGGACCCCCAGGGTCTGACCTGACACTCAGACAGGGCAGCTTCGTTCCCCAAGCAGTTCACATCGTCCAGCCAGATGGGGCCAGGCCCTTGCCCAAAACGAGCTGATCCAGGGGCTGACAGAGCTTCTCCACAGCCCAGCTGCCTGCAGACCACGCTGGCTTCAGCTGTGCCCCACTCATCATCACACACTGTTCCCCACTGCTGCTCGTGAAGCACCTCGACCCTCCCAGAGCAACGACTCGGGCCGTTCACCAGCCTCACGGGAGCTGGTTCCACAGCACCTGCACCAAAAGAGAATGGCAAAGGGTTTGAGGAGCTCTGCAGAGCTCTGTGGAGAGGGAGAAACAGGGTTTGGGTCCGTGATGTGCCGAAGAAAAGATGTGGAAGTGGATGTTGATCAGGGCATTGCTGAGCTTTGCTACCTGGGTGAGGTGACACCGGCTCAGATCCCAGATGACTGGTGGAGAGAGCCTCAAGGAGCTGAACTCTGGTACCCTGCAGGTGCCACCAGCCCCATCACGGGCTGCACAGCACTCCCATTCCCTGCCAAGGTCAGGATTGGGCCAGGCCAGTCTGCCCACCTTGTTTTTCCTCAAATCAGCATCCCCAGCCAGTCTGGCACAGGTTTCTCATGATGCTGAGCAGCTGTGATGTGGTTCAGAGTGTCTTTTAATTCACAACCCTCCCACAGGTCACCTTCTGATGGCACCCCAGGGCACCTGGTCCTGTCTCCTCCCTGCTTGGCACCTACTGCAGGTGGGATTTTAGCTACTTAAACACCCATGCCTATTTTGGAAGCCAATATATCCTGCCCTGTTGCCAGTTGCTGCTCCAGAGGAGCAACAGGTCCTCCCTCATAATCCTCAGAGCTGTGTAGATGTCGGTGGCCCCCGAATAATATATGTATAAATATTATATATAAAAAAAATATAAACCCAATTCACTCCTGTACCACATCTAAACAAAATATCAGAGAATCAGAGAATGGTCAGGATGATCTTCTGGGTCCCTTCCAACCCCTGACACTCTGTGATCCCCACAAAGATGTCCAGGGTTGGCAACACCCCCTTCCCACAAACACAAACTGCCCTTTGTCCCCCACATTTCATTCCCACGCATTAGTGGTACCTGAGCAGACCACAGCAGCATCCTCTCCGTGGTTGCAGTTGTGGTCTCCCCACGGCCTGGCCTGGCAATTGGAGAGGTCACCTTCATCCCCTGCACAGTTGACATCATCGAGCCAAATCCGGCCAGTTCCTGGTCCAAAGTGAGCGGATCCAGGGGCTGCCAGGGCTGCCCCACAGCCCAGCTGCCTGCACACCACCTGAGCATCCATCACATCCCAGCTGTCGTCGCAGACTGTCCCCCACTGCAGCCCGTGGAACACCTCCACCCTCCCCGAGCAGTCGCTGGAACCGTTCACCAGCCGGACCGGGCGCAGCTCAGCGAAACCTGGGTGGAGAAATAACAAAGAACTTCCATCTCTGCTGCCTTTTGGGCTGTGCTGACGGGGCAGAGCCCTGTGCTGCTCACTGCAGGTCTCAGCAGATCCCCCCCACCCCATTTTCCCTCCTCGGGGCCATAGAATCCTAGAATATCTAAATTTTTCGATATTTAGAATATCTAAAGATATTTAGATATTTATCTCAGCCTTCAGATATTGAGAATATCTAAAGGCTGAGATCCAGATCCCTCTTCCTCAGACTACACCACGGCTGATGGGAATTGCTGGGGTGTTCCCAGGAACTGTCTGGGCACAGGAGTGGACTGGAAGGCCAACGGAGCTGTGAATCTATGTGGAGGAACAAGAAGACCCAGAGCTGCCAACCACAGATGACCTGGGCAGTAGCTGATTCAACCAGCAAGAAGGTCCCTCCTGTTCTTCATTGTGGCCCTGTAAGGGCAAAATCATCAGTTGAAGAGTAGCTGGGGTGGGAGAAGACCCCGAAATGGGTGTTTCTTCTGTCTGCTGTAGCAAGCAAAGAGAAAGACCTCAAAGACAGATCAGAATTGTCTATGGGTTTAGAATCTTTTTTTTTTTTTTCTGAAGCATTATTAAGTGCTCTGTGCCACTTTCTTCGTGCTGAAGGACCTGGGCTTCAGGTTCTGGCTGAAAGGAGCACCCACAAACAGATTTCCCCCCCCCCGACGTGCCACGAGTGATGGGTACCTGTACAAACCACTCCAGCATCCTCTCGGTGATTGCAGTTGTGTCTTCCCCAGGGAGAAGCTCCACACTGGGACAGAGCAGCTTCTCTCCCCGTGCAGTTGGCATCGTCGAGCCAAATGGGGCCGGATCCTTCCCCAAAGTAAGCCTCGTGGGGAGCCAGCAAGGCTTTCCCACAGCCCAGCTGCCTGCACACCACTTCTGCCTCCACCAGGTCCCAGCTGTCGTCACAAACGGTTCCCCAGCGCTGGCCGTAGAACACCTCGACTCTCCCGGAGCAGGGGGATGACCCATCCACCAGTCGAACTGGGGCAGGTTCTGCAAAGCCTTGGGAGCAGATAAAAAAGAAGAAAAACTCAGGAATGTTTCTGGTGGAGAGAAGGCTTTGGCTCCCCTTTTGCTGGTGGTTAAATCAGAGAATGGTGGAATCGTTTGGTTGGAAGAGAACTTTGAGATCATGGAGTCCAAGAGTTCCCCCTGCACTGCCAGGGTCCCTAAACCATGTCCCCCAGCACCACAGCCACACGGTTTTGAAGCACTACCAGGGATGGGGACTCCACCACCTCCCTGGGCAGCCCATTCCAATGCCCAAACACCCTCTCTGCAAAGAAATTCTTCCTGCTATCCAACCTAAATTGCCCTTGGTGCAGCTTGAAGCCATTGCCCCTCGTCCTGGCATCTTTACCTAGGGTGAAGAGGTCGACCCCCACCTCAACATCCTTCCTGGAGTGAGGGGCCCAAAACTGGGCACAGTGCTCAAGGTGAGGCCTCTCCAGTGCCCAGTACAGGGGCACAATCACCTCCCTGCCCCTGCTGCCCACACTGTTCTGATCCAGGCCAGGATGCTGTTGGCCTCCTTGGCTGCCTGGGCACCCACCAGCCATAGAATCATAGATTCAGGTTGGAAAAGCCCCTTGGGATCATCCAATCCAACCATGAACACTACTCTGCAAAGTTCACCCCTAAACCACGTCCCTCAAAACCACATCCAAACGACCCTTCAACACCCAGGGATGTTGAACACTCAACCCCCTTCCCGGGCAGCCTGTGCCAGCTTCTGGCTGCTCTTGCAGGGAAAAATTGTTCCCTGATGCCCAGTCTAACCCTCCCCTGGTGCAACTGGAACCCACAGATCCCACTCGTGTCACACAGGGTCCAGGGCCAGCAACACTCCCCCTCCTACAAACAAAATCTTCCCTTTTTACCCCACCTTTCGTGACAGGCATTAGTGGTACCTGAGCACACAACTCCAGCATCTTCTCCGTGCACACAGTTATGGCTTCCCCAGGGGCTTGCCCTGCATTCAGAGAGGGCAGCTTCTGTTCCATTGCAGGCCACGTCATCAAGCCAGATGGAGCCCCTCCCTTCCCCGAAGTAAGCCGAGGTAGGAGCAGATAAAGCAGCCCCACAGCCCAGCTGCTGGCAGACAACTTCAGCATCCTTCATATCCCATTCATCATCACAGATAGTTCCCCACTGCTGGCCATAAAACACCTCCACTCTGCCAGCACAGCGGCTTGGACCGTTCACTAGTTGCAGCTTCAGTGGTTTTTTAGTTCCTTAATGAAAAAAAACCATAATGAATTAATCAGACACAGAAATAAATAAACAAAACCCCAAAGCAAACAACAAAACCAGGGATTGCACATGGAAAGATTTCCTGGAGACCAAAGGCAAGGAAGGATCTCCAGCAGCACTGCCCAAGCACTCGACGAGGTGCAGGCTGATGAAGATCAAGTTCTGCATCTTCCTCTGGGGTTTCAGAGCCCAGAATTGGAGAGAGAAAAGAGTTTATCTTGGGGATCCCTTATGAAACAGAACCATGCGGGTCCCACTGTGATGCTGCTTCAGGGGTGGGGTCTCACTGTGGATCAAGACACCCACGAGTCCTTCAGACCTGCTGGTGTCTTCGTGTGGGATGGGTGGTGAAATTCTAGCTAGTCAGTGATGTCTGTGGAGATACTCAGCTGGCCAGAAGTTGGCATTTTATTCAAATAAGCCTTCAGCAGCATTTCTGATGCCATAGGTCTCCCCTCTTAGGGTCTGTACCTCACCTTCCAGCTCGTGTCAGGTGCCCCCGGGTATCACTTGGCACCTCTGTGTAGGGGACAGACTCCAGCCTAGATCTCCACTGCTTCTATCAGGAAGACACCCAGCCCTGGTCTTTTGCATTTAAACACATCTCTGTCTGGCTCTTAATATGTCCCCGAATCCCATTCCAATCCCAAACAGGGGGGACATGCCCCTGGAAACCTTGTTCAGTGCTGAGTGGAGCAGTGTTTTGGAACCAGTGACCTGAAAATGGGCAGTGGGTGGGCAGCCTCTCAACCTCCCCATCACCTTTCCACCTCCTGAGGCCCCTGGTGCACTTGGTCAAGCTTTTACTCCCCACTTAACCACGATGTAGAGGGGGAGGGGTGCACCCTGAAACCTTCCCCACCCCGTTCCTGGAGCTCAGCATTCATTAGCAACGTGGTGTGACATGGATTGGCTCTCAGACAAGTGACCCATGGTGGAATTTTGTCCTCCCAGCCTGGAGAATAAACACATCCACCAGGAGAGAGCACTGACCCCAGGTAGGACTGGAAAGAGGCCACTTAAATGCTCAGCATCCCTGGAGTATTTCAGGGGAATACGCAGGTGGAGAGCACGTGTGTCCAGGTGAGGATGCTTCAGCCTGCAGGTGATGGCTTAAGAGGCAAGAAACATGTGGATTGGGGTAGAAAAATCAACCCTATAACCTCTTTTGTGCCCCAAGAATGAGCACAGCTCCCACTCTCCCTCTGCTTGACCAGCAGAATGGAGCTGGCTGACGTTGCCCTTGGCGTGGTCAGTGCCAGAAGCAGCTCCCCCCATCCTGGCAGCGCTGATGGAGGAAGAAAACTTTGCCCAAAAGGCTTCAAACCCCCTCCCTCTACTCAAAGCAGCCTCCTGGGGTGAGTTACCTGAGCATACAACACCTGCATCTTCCCCGTGATTGCAGTTATGGTCTCCCCAGGCTCTGGTCCTGCAGGCAGACAGATCAGCTTCTGTGCCGGTGCAGTTCACGTCATCCAACCAGATGCGACCAGTTCCTTCACCAAAGCGAGCGGATCCAGGGGCTGCCAGGGCTTCCCCACACTCCAGCTGCCTGCAGACCACCGTGGCGTCGGCCACGTCCCAGTCGTCATCACACACGGTCCCCCACTGCTGTCCCCACAGCACCTCCAGCCTCCCCGAGCAGCGGCTGGGGCCGTTCACCAGCCTGATGGGAGTTGAGTCAGCAGAGCCTGAAACCCCACCCAAAAAGAAGCCAGGGTGGACAAAGGAGAGTGGAGTTAATTAGTGGTGGAAAACACTCCTTTAATTTTTATTTAAAAATTCAATTTTCTTTCTTTCTTTCTTTCTTTCTTTCTTTCTTTCTTTCTTTCTTTCTTTCTTTCTTTCTTTCTTTCTTTCCTTTCTTTTCTTCCTTTCTTTCCTTTCTTTTCTTTCTTTCTTTCTTTCTTTCTTTCTTTCTTTCTTTCTTTCTTTCTTTCTTTCTTTCTTTCTTTC
>JANITV010181396.1:0-10249 GCA_027564255.1 Corythornis leucogaster | reverse complement strand
CTGCGAGCAGGGAAAAGGAATAAAAGGTTTTAAAAAACTTGCTACCCACTGACACGAGGTGATCAGGGCCATTCAGCATAGGTTTATGAAAGTCAGTTCCTGTTTGACCAACCTGATCTCATTCTATGACCAGGTGACCTGCCTATTAGATGAGGGAAAGGCTGTGGGCTTTGTCTACCTGGACATTAGTAGAGCATTTGACACAATACTCTGCAACATTCTCCTAGAGAGGCTAGTGGCTCATGGCTTGGATAGGTGGACTCTTTGCTGGGTTAAAAACATCTGGATGGCTGAGCCCAGAGAATGGTGGTGAATGGGGTTAAATCTGGTCAGTCAGTGGCAAGTCACAAATGGTGTTCCCCAAGGTTCAGTATAGGTGCCTGTCACATAGAGTCAACTATGTGAGTCTGTGATGATTCAGTGGTTGAGTACTTCAGCATTTTCAGGTCTAAGTTTATAAAGAGTAGCAGTGTTTTCAGTGTTCGAGTCTTTAAACTAGTTCTGAGAAGGGTGGACATCTGACTATAATATATAACAGCTCAAAGCTAAGGTTTGTTATTAACCCTAGTGCTGACAGGAAAAAAAGAAACAAAAAATCTAAGGAATCATATGTGAACTGTTACCTCTATTTACTAAGGGGAGGGTATAAATGACCTTTGTCTGAAAAAGGCATCATCCTTCTGTACTTAATCATACTAACGTACAAAACTTGCAGGGGTCTATTGAAAAGGCCTTCACTATATTGCAGTATACAACTGGGTAGATACATAACTTTCTCTTTGATGTAGAAGTCGGTGAAAAGCAATGATTTTGAAGATGAGAAGGGTCACAACAAATGCAAAGAATATTAATTCCTTCAAAGCATTTGTATTGGCATTAAAAATTTGATCTTTGAAATATTTCTGTGAGCCAGTATTACCCCAGGTTACAGTATGAAAATGAAGTATTTGCACTATAAATGAGAATTAAAATGATACAGTAGCAGCAGAAGAAAAAAAGTCCACAAAATGTTAATTGGCAGGGACTTTACAGCAAGACACCAAAAATGTAATAGTGTTTTTGACTGCATCTATTTTCTCTAGATGCTAATTGCATAATTCATTTACTGCTAATATAAATGAAAAAAAGAGCAATGAGCAATTTGACCTCAAACTTTTGAGGCTTAGTTTGAGATTGTTCATTAAGACACTGAAATGTACATGTGTGTTTTAGGGCCTTTGCATAAAAGCTTGGATAAAAGTTCCTACTGAAATTATCAATACTGAGTTTTAATTCTTATTCCATTAATAACTTTACAGCTGAGCACTCACTTCAGCAGAAACATCTTAGAGCCAGAAATATGTTAACTTTGATAGAAGAGGGCTAAATCAACTCTGAAACAGGAAGAAAGATAAGAGAAATAACTTTGCCATCAGATTAACATTTAAGACTCCATGAGGTTAGAAGAGGCAAGGAAATAGGAAGAGAGTTTACATCACGTACTGAAAAATATCAAGCCATATGTGAGAGCAAAAAACCAAAATGTTCTGTGAGTTCATGGCAGGTGTGAACTGTAGATGCAAATTATGAAGCCTCATAGACTTGCTTAGAAGGTGACGTGACTAAGGAGACATTTTAATATTAATTTTAACATTTTCCATTTTGTTTGTTTATGCTGCCATCTGCAATTTTAAATAAACGAGTAAATTTGTGCTTATAACTTGTCGGTCAATGAAACAGAATCTGTTTCTTCATGGTAGCAAATTACACTGCATGTGGTGGGTTGACCTTGGCTTGCTGCCAGATCCCCATGGAGCCACTCTCTCACTCCTTGTCAGCAGAATGGTGAGAAAATAAGATGAAATACAGGTTGAGATAAATAAGATGTTAGTGAGACTTTAAGTTCACTTAGTAATTAGCATAACAGGGGAAACAGACTAGACTTGGGAAAAAATAATTTATTGACAAAATAGATAGGATAGTGAGAAACAAAGAAAAAAAACCCCACCCTAGATTGCCTTCCATTCACCCTCCTACTTTTGCTGAGGCTCACGTTCATTTCTGACTCCTGTACCTCCTTACCTGAATAGTGGAGAGGTATGGGGAATGGGAGCTTCATAATTGTTCCTCTCTGCCACTCCTTCCTTCCTAAGGGTAGATCTTCTCCATGAGATAGAGTCGATCACAAACTATTCTAAAATGGATTGTCCACAGGCCACAGTTCCTTCAGGATAAACCTGCTTCAGAATGGGTTGTCCATGGGCTGGAGGGAAATAACACTTCCCCTGAGGTGTCTCCCACATGATATAGATGAATCTTTGCTCCAGTGCCTGGGGCACCTCCTCCCTGTCTTCTGACACTGACACTGGTGTCTATAGGGCTGTTTCACATATTTCTCACACCTCTCTTTCAACTGTTGTGCAGCATTTTTTTTACTATTTCTTAAATATTTTTTCCTAGAGGTGGCACCATCTTGTCTGAGGGGTTCAGCCATGCCCTGTGGTGGGTCAACTGCATTTGACCAGAAGAAGCTTTATGTAGCATAACAGCCCTGGCCTTTCTTCACAAAGGCTATGCTTAGGCATACAGTCCAGCCCAGCTACCAAAATGTTGACTTGTAGACCAAATGCATTGAGATATTGGGTCACTTTCACAGTAACCGGAACACCAATGTCTCTAAAAGGTTTCGTATGGTACCTTTACTTGAGCTGCTCAGGCTGCCTGAGAGCTGATACTCCATAATTCTGAGACAGATTTTCTTCTGGTGGCCGACAGTAGCTTGTAACACATGCAGGTATTAGTAGTACTCCTGAACCTCAAAGGGAGTGTGTGGTATTTGTTCTAGGACTCGATACTGGTGTATCTCAAACTGCTTGGGATACACAACTAGGACTGATTTTTTTTTTTTTTTCATTGCATATTATGGTGCACCATGATATGGGTTTTTTTTGCATAGTATGGTGCACCATGATATGGGTTATACAACAAAGATTTAGCAATTATTTCTTCCTTCTCATATCCCTACCAAAGTAATTTGCTGAGTTGTTCCTCCACTTCCTGAAGAAGCCCTAGTAATTTGCTATCTATGTGGCAAGACTTTGGGGGATCTGATGACTAGAAATAAGAACACAGTTTTGTATTGCAGGAAGTTGTACTCTTATACACTTGTTTTTAAGTGTGTAAAATGTATTAAGCTGTGTATCAGGAGGTATGAAGCTGGCTGTGAACACGAGCTGTCACCTGTCTGTCTTTCCATCAGAAGAGGCTGGGAACAACTGGCCCCTCCACAACTAACAGAACTTGCCATCCTTCTTTAAGGCATACAAGATCTGGAGGGAACAGGCAAAAGGTTTCAGCCTGTTTCAAACCAGAGTAAGTCTCAATGTTTGGAATTTAAAACTATCGCTCAAGAAGAGTGGCAGTAAAGAAATGGGAACTATTGTTTTATGTATTTACATTTGTAAATATATAAATGTAATATATATAAAAATATATATATATAGTTGGGTAAACGTGTTGGGATGGTGGTAAATGAAATCCTGGGTTTTTCAAATTCATCATGCAAAATTACTGGACATCTTGTTTGTGTACTATGGCTTTCCAGATGCAACATGGAAGTAAAAGCATTGCTGTACTTCAGATAGATTTAATAAAACTCAGTAAATGATCACAAAACAAGATAATGCAATAATATTGTTTGTTAAAGAAAATCCTCAGAGGAAATTAATACTTATATATTCATAGCAGAAGTGCATTCGGCTACCCAGTGTTTTTTATCTGGACAATATTTGGTGATACAGATAGCAAATATTCCTCTGCATGCTGGGCAGAGCTGTAGTGTTGTGTCATTTCAATGCATGACTGTCTTTAAGAGGCCCTTAATAATTTAAAGAAATGGACAACTTAAAAGTTAGGTAGTGTCAGATCAAGTGTGTATGTGTATATATATATGTAGATAGATAGATAGATAGATAGATAGATAGATAGATAGATAGATAGATAGATAGATAGATCAAGTATGTATATTTTTTTCTTTCAAGAAAATGAGAAGAGGCTGCATATTCATTTAATCTAAAAAATAAATACACCATGCCTGAACTCCCCTTCACCACAGTATAATGATAAATTTTAGCTACCTGAGCATGTAATTCTTTAGGCCCTGACACTTGAGTTGATATGAATCCATTGACTTTGGTAAACTCTTTTTCTCTATTTCCCCACCCCTTTCTGAATTAGGAGGAATAAAAGTGATTTCGAGTAAGAAAGCTTTTCCACTAAGAGATTTGAATGAGAGTAATGGTTTTAACCATCTTAGATGTCTTACATTAAATATCAACCCGTGAAGAAACTGGTGTCATTTTAATTGAAAATCAAAATTATGCTACACAAATCTAAAAGCTTGAAAAGATCTCCTCACAATTTAGTATGGGAATAATGTGACCTTCGGATAGATTTAGTGTTGAGATAATGTAGGCTTCTTTCAGGCAAAACCAGCCCAGTTGTCTTAAAACTTCTTGTAAGTCATCAGCAACATACCTATGTATCTTTTAAAAGGTATTTGTTAATCAAATAACCCAGTATTTACTGTGTGTAGGCAGGTGCAAGTTGCAAGGCATGCATAATAAGCCTTGGTGAATGTTTTAGCATCACTGCATATTTACGCCAAGGAAGAAATGTATCTATCTTCAGTAGGTTTAAGTGAACTTGATCAAAGAGGCTTATGAACTGTAAATGTCTTCTTATGCCCTATCTTGCATGATCTTAGAGTAATTCCCTATATAAAAAATTATTTGTCAGAGTGTGTGGTGCTGACTTGTAAATATGGTACTACAGGGCCAGGAAACAGAGATCTTCCCAGACATAAGGTAACAGACATGAACAAGCGCTTTACCTATATTAGAATTTTTTATGAGCAAAGTTTACTGTTGAAAGCACAGAGTTGCTATTGTTGTAGAGGATTGTTGTTTCCTTACTCCTCATTGCTTCACATCATGCTTGCTGAAAAGTCTTAGACTTTCTAAGATACAATTCTTGATACAATTCTAAGAACTCTAGAAATGCAACACTTGTTAAAATTTTTTAAGATGTTAGTTTTTTGTTTGTTTGTTTGTTTGTACTTGAAGGTTTATGCCAAAGGTTGTAGTTACGTGTACATGGGAATAAAAGATGAGCTATGAATGAGGTTCAAAATATGTTATCAAAATGGCCTGTTACTTTATATAGCTGTTAGAAATAACACAAGTGTAGAATTTTTCAATAGGTTTGTAATGTTATACTTAAATTTTGTTTATTTGTCAGCTAAGTGATGACTTCCTTTAAATATATGCTTCTTGCTGTTTGGATTGTTATCAATCATACAACACATAAGAATTCACACTAAAGTAGAAAACAACTCTACACTTGATATATACAACCAAGCATCCAGCCAGGCACTCCTGCCTACCTCTCCCCTCCCTTTAGAGGGGAAATACGGAAAGTGAGGAAAAAGTTACAGGCTGAGATAAAAAAAATTTAGTAAATTAAGAAAAGAGGAAAAAAATAACAAGTGATAACAAAGGCAATTACCATCTCCAACCAGTACATTAATGACCACCTTGTTTCTGAACATTGGATACTTTGGAAAGACTACACACCCAGTTTTTGCTAATAAGCACATTGTTACACAGCATGGAGTTTGCATCAGCTGTCCTCACTATGCCTCCTTCCAGGCTCTTGCTCAGCCTTGGGTCCTCCCTGGGGGAACAGAGTGAGAAACAGAAAGGGCTTTGAGTCTGTGTGAGCACTCTTTAGCAATAGCAAAAATCACTGGTGTGCTATCAACACTGTTTTGGTCAAAGAGGCGGGGTACAGCACCATATAGGTTGCCATGAAGAAATTTAACTCTATCCTGGCTCTAGAGCTAATACAAGTATACATTACCCCCAAGTGATATTTTCAGATGACAATGCATAACTCTATTATTGTGTTGCAACTTAATAGACACTCTAAACGTCTTTACTGCTTATTTGTTACTTCCTATTTTCTGTACCAGCAGAGCTTTATTAGATTTCTAAAGTGGTTTCAAGTACAGTTCTGTTATGCAAAGTAAGTTACAGTTTCTGCACGGTTCACTGAAACAGCTTCCTGTGCAGTTATCCCCAGCAGTATTGTGTGAAGGTGCGTCATCGAGGAGATGATGGTTTTGCTGTCATGCCTTGGAGAGATATTCTATACAAGCAAATTGTATAAACAATAGAGACAGTTAGAAAGTGCTTTTAACTTTGTAAAACAATGGAAAGGATGGAATGACTGTCACAAATTGTTAGGGTAGAGGAGTGAAGCTGGTACTAGTAGTCACTTAATAAGCAGACAATTATTATGGATTCACAATCCAACATTGTGGTGGGGACAATGAAAGGGAATTAAAATACTAGAGACAAGAATATGTATTTATCTTTTGTTTTTGTTTGTGCTATTAGACTTGAGTAACTTTAAAATACTTTAAACAAGTGTTACCTGCCCTTAACTCCTATTACCTGTAGGAACTTGTCATTTTTACATCTATATTTTTTACATCATTTCTTGAAACTAGCTTAAAATCTTATCAAAAATTTGCGAATACATGTCTGTAAATTCAAAGTATAAATGCAGTGCAATTTAGACATCAAAGTCTGCTTTCATTTTTTGAGGAACTCTATCTCAATTTAAATTACCTTAATTATGGCAATGCTGTTTGTCTGCTACTCTAGCAAACCTATGAAAGTTACTTTCCCTGTGTAAAGCATAATCACTTCCTCATATTTCTTGTATTTTTCCCCCTCCTAAACAATGAGACTGAATAAAAGGAAAAACTCATTTAGGTTAAAGAAAAATAAAAAGACTAAAAATAAAATAACACTCTGTCAAGGAGCACCTAAAAGATATTTTGATACAAGCAATTAACATTTCTCCTGGAATATAGCATGGTAGTTTTACTTTTTATTAGGAACGAAGAAGGACATGTTACTTTCAAGATTAACCAGTGCTCAGATTAATTTCATTTTTTTTCCTAATGTCCCTTATGTCCCTCACATATGAAAAATCATCTAAAGAAACAGCAATACCTGGTCCTCTATACATCATGGTTTATCTAAGCTGTTCTTAGTCCTAGATGAGTTATAGCTAACAGTGAAAACCAATCAGGAAAGAGAAGAGCATAGCAATCTATGTATCAAATAAAAACTTGTTTATATCAAATATAGAGACATAAAGATTATATAGCTAAGTAAAAGTTATTTTCAGTAATTAAAGGCCTTAGTATTCTGAAGTTATTAAGAAAATAAAGTCCCCAAATTCCTAAATCCAGTTCCTTCAGTTTCTGTATGAAATCTTCTACCAAACAGAAATCCAATTTAGTATTGCAATGTCTCCATCATAGATACATACATATTAAAAAAACCCCAAACAACAAAACACATTGTCCTTTTTGGTGATATCAAAATGATGAGGAAGATCAGTTATTCAGCCTAAAAGCACATTTGAGCATTTTCCTTGCTACACTCAAAATAATTACTGTGTTCTCTAACTGCACTCTTATGTACATTGTTAGGACAGGTTTGGTTCTGTACTTTCTTGCTTGGTTAATACTGCCTTTGGGTTACTATAAAATGCACATCTCAACCAACTGCACTAAAATTGCAGCATGGCTAATCCTGTGCTAAAATTTCTCATCTGCTCTGAGGTTCTGTACAAAATCTTTCTGTGAGAAAGTGCAAATCTTGAATGTGGAAAGATTCTCTCTTAGTTTGTTATACTGTTCCTCACACTTTTTTTTTTTTCCTCCAATTATTGTCCCTGATTTATCTTATCTCCTCAGAGAAATTAGATCTCAATCATATCCAATAACTGCGTACAAAGTTAGCATGTGTTCTGGTTTATTCTCTGTCACTGAAAGCAGTAACACTGCAACGGCCCTGCTGTGATGATGAATTAGTACAAGAGATGAATAAATGTAAATAACTTCCTTACTAGTACTAAGATGTAAATACATAACTTCTTTCTGTATACCAAGATTTCAAGTTCAGTTGCCTAAATTCCTATGAAGTTGTAACTAAAGCAGTATCTTCAGAATTTCCTCTTTTCATCCATCAATAATAACAATATAATAATATTCCTGAAGTAAGGTTTTTAGCTTCACCGCAGTGGCTGCTAATATAGGACTGGCCTGAAAACTTCGGAAGCATTGGAGTTTAAAGCTAGACTTAAGAGATTTTGGCTCCCTCTAGTGAAAAAATACATAAACATTCAAGGTTCGCATTGTCCCGCCCATTCAGACATGAAAGGGAAATTTGTTCCAGGATGTTTGCAGAAGAGCAGTTCGATCTGCTTGCTGTACAAGGTGATCCGTGCGGCACTTTGTGACATAAATTTCAGTACTGGATAATGTTTGTTAAACTATAAGGACAACTCCCTCTAAATTCTTAAGAGTTTTGAGGAGGCTGCATTTGCTTTGGGGTTGGTTGGTTTGTTTTCAATTCCTGAATAAAAGCATAGAATGAAAGGCTACTTGTAAGCACTTAATCAACAGTTAATTATTTTATTTATTAAGTTTTTAACAGGTACTCTTTTTGAATTGAAGTGCTTGTGAATTCTTAAAATAATAACAAGAATGGGGAGGAGAGAATTAGGTGGAATGCAGGAAAGAAGACAGAATTAAAACCAAAACAAAAAAAGCAGACCAAATTCTCTCCAGACTCTGTGAAGATCTGTTTCTAGCTGTCCTTAAATCAACTTTATTTTTTCTTCTTAAATTTTTATTTTTTATTAAATAAATAAAGAAAAATAGGAAAACCAAATAAGAGGGAAAAATCAGGGATATAGCAAATGAACATGTCTAGAGACAGAATAACAACACTGACAATCGAACAAGATAATGATGGTTGTTGTCAAATGCTCATCTGAAGAACAGCTTCTCATTGCTCAAGTTCTGCTGATGTAATTTAAACTATTTGTTTCTCCTAGATGACACAGCCTTACATAAAGTGATTATAATAACCTTTCAAAAATTCCTACTAATTCTTAAAAATGGCAAAGACATAAGAAGGTAGAATTCATGTTGTCTGAGCAAAAGATGTCTATTCTTTTTCATAATTTGCCTTTTAAAAAATGTATTTTTTTTTTTGTTAGGTTAGTCAAGGTATTAAAAATAAAACTTCAGTTCCAAGAATGAGAGTTTGCTAATTAAAAATAAATTAAAAAAATGCTGAGTGGTAGTCAGATAATTAAGCAGTATGTTCTAAGAGCCCATATAAATGATTATCAAGGAAAATACCTGAGAATGTCTTAACACAATAACTTCTCTATGTATGTTTGCAGAAAACATGGAACTGCTTCCAAGGAAGTGACTGTCTTCTGCACCAAATAGTACTAAGAGTGCACAAACAGGAAAGTGTAGATAGATTTTTTTTCTTTGGGTGAGAATGAAAGGTTTAATCTTGGGTTTAGCAGCAAACGGCTTAGTCTTAGGAAATTGCCTGATTTCAAGTGAAGGTGTCAGTAAGAAGGAGTTCATGTTGCAGTTTACCTATGGTTGGAGTTGTGCTTTTTTTGAAAAAATAGGAAAATTAATCACTAGTTCTACTAGGAATTTGGGAATGGCATATAAGATTGCTGCAGTTTGGGGCAAATTCTCAGGTGGTGAGCTGTTCATAATAAGCTTTCCCTTTTATCTAAAAGGATAAAAGCAGACTTGGGAACTTGGCCTTTTTTTCTTTTTTTCTTTTTCTTTTTCTTTTTCTTTTTCTTTTTCTTTTTCTTTTTCTTTTTCTTTTTCTTTTTCTTTTTCTTTTTCTTTTCCTTTTCCTTTTTCTTTTCCTTTTCCTTTTCCTTTTTCTTTTTTTCTTCTGAGACAGTGTGACAGTGCTAGGTTTTCCTGTAGTATGAGTGAATTCAATTAAGAAAAAAAAAAAAGAAAAAAAAGTAGGAAAGAAAACATAGCCTAGTTGAAAATTTTGCCTGAAAAGAATATTGATTTTTACTTGCTGCTCACCACTAGTATGTAATCGTTGTTAAAAGTAGTATGCAACAGAAGAAAGTCGAAAGCAAAAATCAGGTTTGTGTTTGATTTAATTCAGTCAGTAATCATGAACATGCAAAAAAACCTCTTTATCTGAGGAGTGAGATTTTCAAAATTAATAGCAACCAGGAAAGATGATAAAACCTTTGTGTATCATACTGAAGCTAGATTGAAAATCATTCAGCAAATACCATAGAGTGTTTTAAACTAATTAAAACCATTCTAACATGATTTGTG
>JANITV010181187.1:0-10256 GCA_027564255.1 Corythornis leucogaster | reverse complement strand
TATTTACATGATTAATGGACTATATAACAGACATACTAAACTTCCAGGCATTTGTACTGGAACAACTCTGTAACATGCTGTTATTTTAAAAGATGCTGCCCTGTGTCTTTGCATCTCATTCTTTTTGTGTGTCAAATTAGCTTTTTTTTTTTCTGGATACTTATAAATGTGATCATAATGTATCTGCAAGGCCACAGTAACTAAATATGTAATTAATAAAGCATTATGCAATTTGAAGATGTAATCAAACTGTAAGTGCTGAGATATTACATTTCAATGCTGCTTTCATTAAAGACACTACAAGGAAAAAATCAGGTATCTACCACTGAAAAGCCCTTGGCTACCTACTGGGAGAAGGTTTGTGAATTTTATTGTCCATCTATTTACTTTGCTGAAGATCTGGGATTTTAAATCTCATTTCCCACCACAGTAGGGAAGTTACATCTTGTTTCCTGGCCCAGATCCAAGGCAGAGAGTGAGTTTCTGCATACCAGCATGCCCTTGCTCCTACAGATGAATATATTTCTTGATAGTTTGTCCTGAAAATACTACATAGTATTATATATATAGCTTTTGCTGTCTCTTCCACAGGCCAGTGATGTGACAGAGTACCTAAGCAATATAGTGAGTGACATTTTCTTACTCCTTCTGAACCTCTTGCATCTTATCACATCTCTCATTGTCAAGGCAAATCAATGGGACTGGTTATGTAGAGTAGTGCAAAATTCCCAGAAATGTAAAGCTAATGTTTTTTGCCTGCATGTGGTGTAGGATTGCAGCAAGGATCTGCTTATTTAAGTTACAGACCTAGAAGCCCTGCTACAAGGTCTGCATCCACCTTGCTGATTTATAAACAAGCAAAAATAGATAATGATTTAGGCAAAACAAGGGATAAGACAATAGATATTTCATATTTGCCCTCAAAACAGCAGTAATTTACTGACAATTCAAAGATCTTCATTGAGCAAATGAAACAATCACTTCTCCCTCTCCCTCTCTTTTAATAAGGTTTCTGGAGCAGACCAAAGGTGTGAAGTTGGTCGGGCTCTCCTCAGAGGATTAAGGCAAATTATGCAAGTTTTATTTAAATCAGTCTTTCCAGCCTTTTCCTAAAACATGTCATCAATATGATTCCACAGGCATAATCCTTAATACACAACTGCCTTGCACAATAAGCCAGGGAGATGCTCAGTTGCATTCAAGGGAAATAAATTTAATTATAAACACATCATAGAGCTGAACATTTCATGAATTTAGAATTCAATGTCTTGTCAGCCTTCCAGCCAAGAACACCATCAAACTTTTATAGGAAGCAGCCTCTGTCCTGAATTTATGTGTGTGCAGGCACCTTCACCAGAGGAAAGCACAAAAACGATGGTTTGGTTTTTTAACATTTTCAAACTTAAAGCTACTTTTGTCTTCAGTAGAACACAGTGTACAATAAGTGCAGTTATTAAATCTTGTCAGAAAAGGAATAAATACAAAAATCTACCTGATCTAGATGCAAACAGCATTGCACTCAACATATAGTGGGCTGTAGAGGGTCTGAAGGTGTGGAGGGTGCAACAAGCCCACCTCTGTGTCCAGAAATTCAATCTCTGACAGTATTTAAAAACTGAGGGCTCCTTTTGGTGCTGGGTTGTTAGTGATTCTACTAAGGATCTTAAAAGTGGAGCTGATCTCAGTAATTTCTGTGACTTGGGACAAAGAGTCATGATCTGGTGTGCAAAGAGGGTACCCTGCTGAGACGAGCATCGAGTTCTCCTGGGGGTGAAAAAGAGAAGCTTTGGGTATGCACAGGATGACTGTGGAATGATTTACAGGTACTTTACTGCACAATTTATTTATTTTTTTATATTAACACCAGGTTATGCTAAATATTCTATATTTTATAATGGGATATTACATAACAAGTATTTTAAAGGAATGTTATGCTTTGGAAATACTGTGAAAAAGGACAGGAAAAAAATGTTTTTAAATCCCTGAAACATCCCCTTCCAACATTTTCTCACAATGTTCCAGTTAGAGAGACAAAAATAGTTTTAATTTTGAAATGTGTATGTTATTATACTTTAAAGAATTAACAAAATGAAGTGTCTTCATTGTTTCTTCAGCTGCAAACTGAGTCCATGCAGTGAGCAGCAAAGGTGTGAGACAGGGTGTCTGCAAGGTGCTTATGAAGGCTCAGCAATGGGGTTTAGTGGTCCCAAAAGAAAGCATCTGTGTATTATATATCATAAATATATCATGGGGAGAAACTACTCTGCTAATAGCATCATTTAGTTCACAATAAAATTTTAATCTTCACTCTTTGCAGGCTTAATTATTAAAGCCAGTTTCACACCACTTGGGGTGTCACACACTGCATTTGTCTCCTCTCAGGGAGATAAAACATATTTATTTATGTGGCAGTTTTCCAGTGACCTGTCAGCTCCCACCTACCAATTCAGCTTCTTCCATCTTCCATGATTTGCACTTAGCTTGTTGTTTTTAATGTTGCAACAATAAATAGTTTTGATTTATAACCAAACTAAAGTTGTGCTGGTCTCAAGGGCTTGCAGTTGTTTTCACATTGCCCTTTATTCAGTGCCTGTGTGTAAAGTATCAGTGCAGGGCTGTGTTTTCCTCAGCTGTTCTGCAGACTGTCTCGTGGCATTTTATCATCCACTGAGACTGAGAAATTCTGAGCTGAGGAATAAGAGATGAGACATTTTCCTCGTGCCAGGGAGATGCTCTGAAGCAGATGCTGGGGAACAGGCACAGGTTGCTTAGCTGTCCTGGGAGGGCTCAGCCCCAAGTCCTGGATCAGTGAGGAGGTGCTTGGTCACTGCTGATGGGCTGTGGCCTCTGCACACAGGTGGGAAGGTGGCAGCTGCCCTGCATGGCATGCAATAACCACACCTTGATACAGCACCATTTCTGCCACAGCAACAGAGAAGAGCTGTGAAACTGTAAAAACAAAAAGCACAGAAGTCCAGGTGCAGATCTCACAGGAGGAAAAGGCCATGTTTGCTCCTGTGTGTAATATCTGCTGCATTACTTTCCTATACAGCCAACCAAACTTTTTTTTTCCTATTGCATTTTAATTTAGGTTGTGACTGTTTTTTCTAAGTGCCCTTTAAATATGTTTATAATGCAGAGGAAGCGTAAGAAATAGAGGTAATTAACTGTTCAACCCTCCACTGAAAACTTGCAACTAGAGGTTTTGCATGAACTAGCAAATCTCAGTTTATGTAAGAGGAAAGTGGAGCCCAAGCAATGCTTATTGGCCTTTCTTTAATATATAGCATTACTAGGGTACAGCTATGTCACCTGATATTTAATTATATTTTCCCCTGGGTTGGTGGCAGTGCAGGCACAGGAAAGCAAAAACCTGCCTGCATGCACTGTCCACACCATGGAGCAGAGGTACCTGTGGTCACTGAGCTGTGTCAGCAGCCTTTATTTTTAGATGACATTTTTATCTGTGTAGTATTTACACCTATCTCAGCTAACCCTTGCCAGGGGGTGTTAACTCACACCTTGCCAGCAAATTCCATTGCTTCCAATTTCTATCTTTGTATTTACAGAATCACAGAATTTCCCTGACTGGAAAAGACCTTTAAAATAATTTAGTCCAATCATTAGCCTGACAAAACAGGGTGGGATCCTCACCACTATAAACACCTGGCAGCTTCCAGGGAGAGTTAAGCTTCCACTGATGAAACAGCAATACTGATGATATTTTTTGCTAAAGGTTCTAGAAATATTTTTTTTTCTCATATTTTAGGATCTTTTCTATTTACAAGAAACTAGATACTATTAATGACAAATGCAAGAAATTAGATACTATTAATGACAAAGACAAGAAACTCAACACTATTCATGAAAAATAGGTGCCAAGTTTTTTAGTGATTGTGTGAGTGTAATATAGTGGTTATTAAATCTGTAGAAATATTTATATTATATTTATATATTTATTTAAATATGTAGAAATATTTTCCCCAGCTAATTTTCCTATGACAATTAATACAGAGTATTTTCCAAATACGGGTGTTAGAAGTGCTAAAAGGTGCATAAAGCTAAAGATAACTTTTAATAAGGTAAAGATGTCACTGTTGCTTGTGATTAACTTTTTATACTATAATCTCTTGATCTTGAAAACAGAAAGGAGGAGAAGGCAAGTCTTGTAAAGGATGGCAAGGTATTGTCTGACAGTGAAGAAGCACATGGCTGCCTGGGGACATGTGTGTTGGAAGATGCCCAGAAACTGGACAGTGAGCATTGCTGCAGGACACCTTGTCCCATAGAAGAGCAGAGCAGTGGGTTCCACATGCAGCCTCCAGTAACCTATAGGAAGGAAAGCTGAGTTATCACAATTTTGACTGATGTATGGAAGTCTCAGGCTCTCAGTGCTAAAACATCCTTGAAATATTTAATCATTATAGATAACAGTCTCCTAACTCAAAAAGCGTTGCTCTAGGTAACACTTCTGATGCATCTTCTGATGGGGAAAGAGGAAAGATAAGTTTCTAAGAACTGAAAATGAGTGATTTGCCTCAGTAAAAGTCATTCTGGCTAGACTACACTGCCAAGAGCATCATTAGTTGCCTTCATGGTGGAAGGCAATTTGCTAACAGCAGGTGCTGTAGTGGACCAAGTACAATCAGATTCAGTGAAAATTGAAGCTAGCTCAAACTGGAAAACAAAACAAAACAAAACAAAGAAAAGAAAAGCAGCAGTGTTATTTTCTGGAATGAGGAAAATTAACTCTGGGAACAATTTGCAGAAGAGTTGTGGTCAAGTCATTATTACAGGAAGTTTTCCCAAATGCAACCAGGTTTTTCTGTCTGAAATCTATGCTCTGGTTCCCACAGCAATTGGACTCGTGGCAGGGGTTAATGTGAGGCAGCTCTGTGGCCAGCCAAAGCACTGTGTCAGGAAGAATAATCACAGTGATACCCTCCGGGCAATTTCTGAATCTCTGAATTTATCCATCCCAGTATTTATCCATCCCAGTATGGGTATCTTACTCACACTTTTTCCTGTTTGCATTTAAAACAACATATTTAAGCACAGAGATGTGGCATGACAAAAGCTCCTTGAAACAGAAATTACATTAAGGAGAAACAAGAGCTGCAAGAGAAGGAGAATGTTTTCTTGGTGCTTCTCTGCACCCATGTGGTCCCCAAGAGGGTGAGTTCCCCTCTTGGTGCTGAGCTTGTTTGAGGTGACATGTTCTGATTATGGCATTGTCACTGTGCCTCACAACCCCCTGTTGTGCTGTGTATGTTCTAGCTGACAATGCCTACAGGGCAAGTTGGCATCTCACCCTATTTTTGGGCCACCCAGAGCCAAGGAAAATCCCTTCAGGCCCCACGTTCAGCAGCTGGGGTTATATGTGCCTGGAGCAGGTATGACACCCAGGATGGACAAGTTTGGCCTTATGGGCCTCATTTTCAAAATAAACTCTCAGAGTTCTAGAGCTTGGGGCAGAAGCTTCCCAGACCCCAGTACTTGTCTGGGCACAATCTTTGGGGTGATATTTCATCTTTATGTGTTTGGGGAGGTTGGAGGTCAGAGCAGCTAATCAAGGTTATCTTAGATCCAAGTGACAAATGTTCCAGCTTCAGTGGCACTGCATTTAGTTTCAGCAGCAAAAATTTTGACCCCTGATTTAGAGGAAAATGGAAGAGTTTTTGCCTTTGAGATTAATTTGATTTTACTTGGCTAACACACCGAAGCCAGACTGTTAGGTGTATTGTCATGTATTAGCTTATGCTTTAATCATTGGTAACAGTCACATCCTTTATGTCATGTAATGTTCTTCCATTCAGTTTGTTTCTTCTCTCTGGGAGATAGCAGCATGCCAATTAATGTCTCTAATGGTAATTGCTGCTTCAAAAAGGGTGAGAAGTCTGTCTTTCTGAGGGCTTCAAAGTACACAGCCAGACCTGATCTCTTCAGCATGTGTTTAGCAGGAGAAAACCCAAAGGAGAGAAATGTAAATGGAGAGAAAAGGAGAGAAAGCCATGAAGCTGGGCAGTCATGGAGCTGGAGAAAAAGATGAAAAAAAAAAAAAAAAGGAGTTTCAAATGGCATCAGGCATAGACATGCATCTGGATGAAAGAAGCTGTGACTCATCTCATTCAAGAGGGGTAATACTTCTAAAATATCAGTGTAGCTCTGCACAAAGAGCACTTTCTAATAACTGTAGTGCTGATGGAATGTTGAAGTGCCTGCTCTGTATCCTTCAAGGAGTCAGCAGGGTGATGGTGCACACACTATGCTGCTTCTGGGAAAGGAGGGGTATAAATGCACCTAAAAGGCTTCCCTCCATGCAAACTCACCAGTAAACACTTGTTTTTTTAGCAAGAGAGAAGTGCAATCTATTCACATTCTACTGTATGAAGTTAACATGATAGATAAGCTCACAGCAATGGATCATTGCAGGGGAAGATGTCTGGATCATCTTACTGGGAGCAAAGTCTTCTGAATGTCCTGAAAAAAAGATGTCTTTTTCCCAGTGAAAGGCTGTCCTTATACATTTGGAGGTGGTAGGTGCTGATTCACATCTCTTCTCTTGCCATGAGACTCCCAGAATGGAAGAAGATAACTATGCATAATTCCTTTAGACTAAAATATGATGGGCAAAAAGGATCCCTTTCAAAGTGGTCAAAGGGTGGCCTTTTTCAAGAATTTCAGTGACCTTTGCTGCCAGTAGACTGATCCATAATAGTCCCTCTGCTTGAAAAGCCCCTGAGTAGTCTGGAAAGAAGCATGTGAAATGGAAATTCTGCTTCTGAGATGTAACCATGCAGTTCTGGCTTTGAGGCAGGGTTTTGCACTCAGATGATTTCCAGTGGTGCAGCAGGGATGGGGGATTGACTGCCAAGCAGAGATTTGACAGCTGATGGATGCTATAATTAAGTCCAATACCTGCATATTGAGGAAGAGACTTCCAAAAAGACCTTCCAAAATAGTTTTCTGCACACACAAGACAGGAGAGAGATCCCCTCTAGTCCCTTTTGGGTTGAGCCCAATTCTGAGCAGACCAGGAAGCACAGAGGGACTGGGGGAGCCCAGGCCTCATCATTAGTGATTCAGCACTACCCTGACATGGGGTTGTGTTGGGGTCCAGCCTCCTAGTCACCTTTTTTGCTCCACCTAAGTCAAGAGAGCAAGCAGCTCTGCTTTCATCCCTTTGGGAAACAAAAGAGTGGAGAGTGCTGTTGTGATTATGGCCCTTTCCACTCTTACAGACCTCTGGAAATGGACCTTTATTAGCATTATTGTCAGGCATAATGAATTCATTCCATTCCCATCACTAAAACAATTCTGATGCCTGGTAAGCCACATGGTTTTCACTTATATTCAGAGCTAATTGATTGCCAGTACTTACTTTCTCAGAAGCAGAAAAAGCATCACATTGCCAGCAGAAGCTTTCTCCATCTTCAGCCCTGCTATTTCTCCAACACATTATGGTCTGTCCTAACATTTCCCAGTCAGTTATGGGCAGGGATGAACTGTGTCTCCATCTCAAGTGTGAGCTCCCTTTCTGCAGAGCCTTGAGGAGCTGACTGGAAGAGTTGTGTGGAGTTGATGCTTTTTATTTACCAACACCAGGGTCCTCCAAGTGCTGCCAGTCAAAGGTCAAAGCATACAGGAGTAGAAAAAATCCCCCCTGGTTTGTAATCAAGCATTAATTAGCCCTTAGCAGATCCACAGGCACTTGCTCTTTGCTAGAAAGTCATCATGTCCAAGTAGGGAAGAAGGAAATGAAAGGTCAGAGACATTGACCTGGGCAGCCAACCTTGTGTCACAGAACTTGGGAAACAAACCACAGCCATTAACCAAAATGGGCTTTTATTGCAACCAAAGTTGCCCAGCACTCCTGACCAAATACAAGTTTGGATGTCTGTTGGAAATTAACTATTGCACAACTAATTCCTAAAAAACCTCAAACCAAAGATGAACCAAAATGTGACCCATTCACTCAAAAAGGTGAAACCCTTTGAAACCACTCACACAAGAGTGTCCAAGATACATCTCACCCAAAGATAAAAGGTTGAAATTATATCAGAGGCTTTAATATTTGTCAGATCATGTTTTCTTAATTTTGTGTCAAAGCATAAGACAGAAATAAAAAGAGGGGCATTTTTTTTTCTAATATCTAAGGGATAATATGTTGAAATTTACATTTCTATAGCAACATAAACATTAGTACTATATGCGCAAAGAGCTGAAAAATAATTGTAGCAATCTAATATTAGAGATCAAAAGTAAGGCAAAGCAGAGGAATCAAGCATGTAATTTGTTCATTGTTCATTTATCAGACTCACATGACTATTTTTGTATCTCAGGCTTGGACTCAGGGGAGTTGCACCATGCAGTCATGGAACTGTTATTTGAAAAGACCTTTTTACATTAAAAAACAAACAATATAAACAACAACATTCTTTTAACAGATAACAGCTGAAGCAAAGCAGCTTTATTTCCAGCAATAGAAATTGGTTAAGAGAATTAGTGGCTGGCTGAGGCATCAAGCTGTGTGTGATAATGAGATGGGTTATAAATAGTGTCATTAATTCATGTGTCCTTCTAACACATGCCACTCCAGGTAATGTACAAATCCTAGATCCATCAGTATAAAATACAATGACCTTCTTATTAAAATATCTAATAGAATGAAGCCTCGTTCATATGTATGTGCTGTCTGGTACTCCTGCTCAGGAATAATTACAGGGCAGTGTTTCTGCTCCTAAGCTAAGGAGCAGAAGTATTCCTGTCACCAGAAAATACTTTCCTCATGGCTTGTGCTACCTTTTCCAAGTATTGGTGTGTGTTACTGGAGTCTTCCCCAGTACCAGTGCTGGGAGGCTTCCTAATCCTCCCAAACTTCTGTCTGTCTCAGTGTCCCTTGACATCTTGCTGCCAGGCCCCTAAAGCTCAATAGAAGTTCATCCTCCTGCTTACTCCACTATCAGCATTTTCTTTGCCAGGAAAGGGTCACGGATGATGGCTGCTGAGATTTGTCTCTGTCAAAGGCTCAGATGGGTTCCTGGGACTGATACAGGAGGGATTTCCTGAAGGCTGGCCCAATCCTGTGCAGGCAGCCCCTGAGGTTTCTCACTTGTTGGAAGAGAAACACTCTTTATTCATAGCAGACATAAGGTGCTTGCTGTTCCTGGGGCTATACAGAAAGGGCCCAGCACCTCAGTGAGCATGACTATGAACAGCCTTATACCAGAAGGAAAGGCAGAAAAAAACTTTTTTTTTTTTTTTTTTTTTTCCAACCATTTGTCTAATAAACTTCTGGAGAAGTGACCATACTTCTGGAAAGTGCTGGAAGAGAGCAGTTATCTTCAACACTGTCTGGAGTTCCCAGTGAATGAGTCCTGCCTTGCTTCTCTCAGGTTGGTCTGGGATGTCAGTGCTGCAGACATGTGTACAGTGGCACAGCAACCAAAGGAAACCACTGTTGCATCCTACAAAGTGGTCATTTGTTGTCAGTATCACACACAGCCTGAGTAGCATTTGCCCTGTAGCCATAGTAAGAGAGAGAATGTCCTGTGTGTTTTCCACTGGTGGGCATACTGCATCTCTGCAGGATTATGGCTTCTGACAGGGACATTTTCCATGATGTTCCTGTTCCCTTAGCACAATTTTGTTATCTCCAAAGATTGTGTTTAAATTGCCCATCTTGTTAATAAATTAAACTCTTGGTAATTATGGGCTTTCCTAAATACTCTAATAAGGATGCTCCTGCTTTGATGGGGGGAACCTAACTGTAAAAGCAGTATTTGTAATGCATCTATAGAAAGTGTGGTCATGAGGAATGTCTTGCCTGGAGAGTAAAGGTCCTTTTTGACCCATGCAGCCTGATACAACTTCTTGATGGGAAAAGGAGCTACTGGTTTAAACACAGGAATGATCAAGACAGTTATTTCATCAAGAAATTCAGGGGATCTTTGCTTTTCTCTCTCCTTTCCCACTCCTGATGCCTGCCTCAGACAAAAGACCTGATCCCACTGCAGCTGCACTAGGCATGGTGCAGCCCCTGGGGAGTGGGGATGATGCATCCCCACTGGCCACATGTGTCATGGAAATCCAGTCTGAATTTTGATTGTTTGCTCATTTGTTTGTTTTTCTTGATTGTTTATCAGTGACATTGTTGATTTTGATGTTGTATAGGTGGATCTGTGCTGGAGCAGAGCACAGAGCTGTGTCAGAGAGGCCATCCTGCTCAGCCCTCTCTAGTGTAAAATAATCACAAC
>JANITV010181176.1:0-10257 GCA_027564255.1 Corythornis leucogaster | reverse complement strand
AGGGGTTGGTAGGTATTTGTATAGAATGCAAAACTGAACAACAATGTGAAATCAGAAAACTTTGAAACAGCAATACATAACAGACACAGACGGTCACCCTTCCCTCCAATGACCATCAGGGGCCACCGGTAATGCCGTTGAAAAGGGGCAGGGGGAAGGGAAGAAAACGAGAGAGAGGTCTGGAAATCCCTGCTCCGGTTCACTGTGCACGGGAAAGAAATAGGGTTCCAGTTGATCAAAGTGTCAGATGAACCCGAAAACACAACTGGCAGAGGTGTTCCGAAGAATTGAGCCAATAAAAACTGGTAGGGGAAATTCAGCCTGAGAAGACAAAAACATGATCGTACTCATCAGCTTCCTTCCTCTGGGTTTATGCGAAAATGTAGAGAAAAAAAAGCCTCCCAAAAATCACTCCTCTTCTGTTTCTGTCCGTGTGCATGTCCAGGCTGCCCCCAACCCCAGCTGGCCTGGCCCCACCCCCACAGGCAGAGAAAAAGTTTTTGTCTTGTAAAGGGTACTGACTACCCCTTAACAACTAGCAGTGAGAAATGCAGCCTTTCATTCTGAGCAATACCAGTCAACAACAGCACCACCATCAAAAGCTAGAATGGCCGCAGAATGATGATGCCCTTTTTGTTCAGCCCCACTTAACAAAACAAAAACTTACTTATTGCAACTGTCTACCAGTATGTGCAATAAATATGAACCTGTTCATCCACTAACAAATGATACAGAGACTTCTGTTTCGTCATTGGAGCAGTTAAAAACCTTATGTACATAGAGCAGAGATGAGATTAGTAATCTGACCAAAACCAGAGCAATAGGAATACCTAGAGTAAAATGGGTATTTGTTAGCTAGCTGTTCTTTCATCTGTTTATTCCCTCTAGTGAAGTTATACTTGAACAAAATTTTGCACTGCAGAAATGGCTTTAAGAATGGAATTAAGAAAAGCAAGACCTTATATATACAGATCCAGTTCTGTTACAAGGAACACAGGTCTTGTAGTGGCTAAGACTGAGAGGATTGCAACCAAGAAATCAATGACCCACAAATAAGACTAATTCTGTTATAGAGAATACTGTACAGTATGAGAGAGCATGTAGATGAAGTAGAGGTGTAATAATTAGAAATGAAAATAAATAACTTGTAATTAATTAAATTATAAATGAGTGGAAGAGTTAATGAAATTTGAGTTTTACAATGAAATTAAATTAAAATGTTCCTTCTGTAAGAATTTTAACATTGACTGCACAGGCAAGACATTAGTTGAATCTAATCTCTACAATATCTATTTCTGCATATGCAATGAGTTTGTGCAGGGAAGAATAAATAAAAGCACATGGCAAGGTTTCATACTTTTCTCCAGATGGCATGATGGGACAAATTCTGCCTATCTAAAATGCATACACGGTCACAACTTTTGATACATTTGTATCACTAGGAAACTTAGGTGTAACTAAAGAAACAAAGGGGTGTCATGATCTTCCTAATCAACTTTTCACACTTTCTGTGTAAATTTCAGCAAGTAAATTTCAAGATTTTTGTCATGATTTCCTACTTTTTCCTTGTTAGCAATAACCTCACTCAGCTAAAAGGAATAAAAAAAAAAATCTTTCCTTTTTATTTTTTTTTCCAGCTGTAAGTGAAAAGAAAAAGAAATTCAGATTTAAAATAATCTCCATTATTATCACAAGGGTCACTTTAATGTCATAATATATATGATGACTGCACCACAGACCATATTTTTTTTCTAACTCCTTTTTCATCTGTTTTCAGTTCCAAAGTACCTTCCAATCTGGTAATAGAAAAAGGAAACTCAAACACAAATGGACTGTTCTGACAGATGGATGAAGAAACTTTTCCTATGATTATTCAAGTAGATGTGACATAAGAAACAAGGAAACCATAAATAAAATGGAGAAAGGAGCTAGAGGAGGATGGAGTGTTCAATGAAGCTGCAGCTTTTAAAAATCTTTCTAATTTTTCATGGACACTTGTGGAACAATAGCCAAGTCTCTGATCTTGGACATAAGAACAGAGGAAATAGGAATAGGAAAAATTGAGAAGTGGTTTTAATCCTTTTGTCTCTTCTCTGAGCCACGGATCTGGTTGATTTTATCTTCTCCAGTATGAATGTGTTGTTTCCCAGATACAATGGTCTTAGTATAGATATATTTAGCACAACCTTAATCCTGTATGAACTTAGGCACCAGCTCCATTGAACTCCATGTGAGCACATTGCACAAGAGCTTCATGATATCCACAGTGAATGTCTGGAAATAATATTCCTAAGCAGTTAGGTATATTAGCGTAGTGTGGTTTGTTTTGTTTTTTTTCTTTTTTCCCCCTTATTCTGAAGTGTCAGGAATACTCTTGTCACCTGAAAATGGATTCTGTATTTGTTGTAGTGAAATAATATACTGATTTGGTATGGCATATCCTGTGTCCCTTCAAAAGTGACATTTTATTTATCTTCTTTAGTGCATTTATTTTTTATTACTAGTACTGATTGAGCTGTGTAAGAGTGGGACTCAATGAAGATGTCTCTACAGGAACTGTAAAACCTAATATTTCTACAATACGGGTTGGACCATTTAGCAGAAAGATGCCTATAGTAAAATTACTATTATGAATAAAATACACCTGGTGTTGACAATCACAAGTCTATCTCCTTTCAAGTGAGTTTTACCAGAGAATATACATTTTATATTGCTGAGTTTAGTCTCATCTTTGGCTTTATGTGGGCCTTCAAAGTGCTTTGTATCAGAAAACCAAAATTATAACGAACTTGGATTCATTCTCCCTGAAAGAAATTTCATGGATGTGGATCACTGTAGAGCATGTGACCTTTGTAGGGCCAAAATGATCACATAATGGTGAGGTTCAGTTGGGAAACAAATGTAGCTTGATGGTGCATATGGCCAGGGTATGTCTACATCTGCCTGTAATGCCATGTTGTACTCATCAAAGAGAGACAATACTAAACATATCTGATAGTTTTCTTTGATAAAATAAGACCATGGAAATTAAATAGTTGTAATTTATGTGAATGACAATGAAGTATTTGATGTGTCAATCATTTAAAAAAGGAGAACATAGGGATTAGTGCATGAATTGTATGGAAGATAAGGGACAATCTAGAGCAGAGAGAGCAACAGGTTATACTGAAAGCAGACGAGGTTACTAGTGAAACATGAGAATGGCTCGTGGGACTTAACTCATCTAACATACATTTTTTAACAGCTTGAAAAACAGCAATGTGCAAATGAAAATTATAGAGATTTACACAGATTTAAGAGGATTCCTCTCCTAAGGGAAAAAAAAAAAAAAAAAAAAAGAAAAGAAAAGAAGAAAATGTGAACATAATAATAATAACAATAATAATGTAAGAAACCTCTGAAAGACTTTGCATCTTTTAGTAATAGAAATAAGATTATCTTTTAAAAGTACAAAGCAAAAGGATTTAGGAATTAGTAGAATTTCTGTTGTAAATTCAATGTTTTGACTTGCAAATGGAAAAGGGTAGAGCTTGTGAGATAATTTAGAACAAAGAATATGTGTTCCACCTACAAACCAGTGGGGAGAGATCAGCACCCCAGAGGATGATTCATGCAGCTCGTAATACATTGCCCAAGATACATGGGAAATATGATACAATTCCTGCAGAGAGGGACTGATGGGTCAAGACATGCTACATTCTGTGTTGTGGCTGCATCAAGATCTGCCTATGCAAGAGCATGAAGGAAAACACTGGAAACTATGAGCTATCAGCAAACACCAAGGACTGTTAAGAGTAAGGACACCAAGATCATAGGTGAAAGGTAAGTTGCTGTTGATATGAGGAAGGGAACAATCTTGAGAAGGTTGAAAATTTCTATGAAATTATCTCTCAGAAATGATGTATTGATGCTGATACTGCTCTTATTGTGACTCCTTTGAGGCCACTCTTCTGTAATTATTGAACATTGCTCTCTCAAGACTTCTTGAGATAAAATCAGAAATGTTGACTCTGGTTCTCAGGTTCTTTAAGGTCCCAATGAAACAACTGTGTCTCCATGTAATAACCAAGGGAATATAAGAAACAGATTTGTCATCTGAATCAAAATGATACTGAAGGACCACACTGAGAGGCTGGAAAGAAAAAAAGATAGTGGGACTCAATCTAGAATGAAATGCCAGAAAATATTCAACCTGGGTGAAACTAGATGAGAGGCAAAAGCATTTCAGACTACTCACAAAGCTTTGTAACTCTTGTCTTCTTTTGAATAAATGCATGCACAAAGTAAATTCCTTTGCTAAATTGAATTCCTGAATTTCATCCTGAAGGTGTAAGTCACAAGATCACCTTTTATGTAAACTCCACTTCAGAGGAATTCCCAGAGAGTATTTACTGGGTCAGTTTGTAACATTACATATACATTACATATACATTACATATACAGTGTTCATAAAAATTACATCACCATAGTGATGGATTATAATTATAGTCTTCCTTTATGTCTTGCTGGAACATCCTAGTTATGCCATCCTAGTTATACCATCTCACTGCCACCCAGGCCGTGGCAGTGAGAGCACTGAACCCTAACCACTAGACCACCATGTCTTCTTCATCCTTCCAAAGGATATAAATCATAGAATGTCATTAAACTACTTCTGCACTGTGAATTTAAGAGGCAAAAGGTGGTCCTGTCTTCCATCAGGATCAGGTTCTTCTAGGGGAATATGATCCTATTCAATACAGAGAAAACTATGGCTCTTTTTAGACAATGAAATTGCAGCAATTATTGTATCCTGGTTATTGTTCATCTGTGAGTCAGCAGCTGCACAACGAAAATGTGAATTTCATTGAGTAGTTGTAAAAACTGGTGTAATTTTCAATAACAATTCAAGTGAGAAATTAGGAGATGTCTCCTAGTCCTGAGATTTAGAAACTGTAAAGTAAAAGACAGTAGGATCAGGATGCACATCAGCATTTGGATGTGCTCAGGATCAAGTTAATTTGCCAACAGAAGCAGAAGTAACTGTGAATATCCTGGTACCTGTGCAGAGCTCCTGTACAAGTGGACAGAACATCTGTACAAGGCCAGAGTTGTGTTCTGAGCTGTGGATACAGTAACTGATGGGGTCTCAGTGCAGATCAGAGCATTTCCATCCTAGGTGGTGTAATGACACAGATCCAAAAACACATGTTAAGTTCTTGATTTAGTTCAGATTTCTTTTAAGAGACATAAATTTATAGGAGAATTTAACTCTTGTGTATCAGTCTGATTATATTAAAAGTGCTAATGGTACCACTAATCATTTTGTCAACAGCTATATGCAATTGCTATTCAAGAAGGCACTTCACTTCCTTAGAAGCAGAATTATTCTGTTGGCTTGTTTACTACTGATTTCTTTCTCTATCCATACATAGGAAGCAGATATAAGAATAAAATTAGTAGAAATGTTATGCACATGTAAGACACCACTTCTTAGTTAGCGCAATCCTGAATATTTTTAACCACTTCTATAAATCTGCACAATAAATTAATCTGAAAAGCTGACATAGTGCTTTGAACTTGCTGGGGTTGAATCTGTACCTCTAGTTTTAGTACCTTATTACAGAAACCTTTCCAGTCTCAGACTGAAGGTTGTCTACTACCTGGTAGGTCATAATTTTAAAAAGAGAACAGCTCCTTCCCCAAGAGATATTAATGTACTTTCTGATACATTTTACTCAAGAGATGAATCTTCAGCTCCCTGATTTTTTCAATTTTCACTACATTTTTCAGACATTCCAGCGTGATAGCACTTGCAACCTTAACATAAAAAACATATTTAAGTAGAACTGCCATTTCATTTCACATTTTCATGTTTCCATTTCCATCTCACTTAAATCTTTTTCTTTAGAACACTTGCATTTAATGTGATTGTAATAATAAAATAGCCTTGCTTTGGCAGTGTAAAATATATATATGAAACCCACATAAGTGCAATCTCTTAAAAATACACATTTCAACAGGAAGAAATTGAATGTTGGTTGCTAAGGATGGGTGTTTTACATTGAATTGTGGCTGCATGTGAAGTAAAATTAAACAGGTCATATTTCTGTTTTGGGGTTTATTTGAATTTTTTTTGGTGTTTTTTTGTTGTTGCTGTTGTTAAAAATGTAGTTTGCTTAATATAAATGTAAATTAATATAAAAGTGTTCTTCAGTTGCACACACAGGGAATTTAAACTATTACTAAACAGATAACTCTAATACCTCATTTTTCATTCTTCTCCTAATGACAAAGAAGAAATATGTCTCTCCTTTGAATGTTGGTTGTTTTTTTTAAAAAAAATTGTGTTTTTGCTATCTTGAAGCTACTTTTTTTTTAATGACAATCACAATTGGCAACATTTATCAAAAGCATGTACATTTTATATAACATTTTAAAAAATATCCTGTATATCCTTTATATAACAGAGCAACATGCTGCTTCAATAATTCATGGGTATCCCTGCTCACTGCAGAGGGGTTGGACTAGATAACCTTTGGAGGCCCCTTCCAGCCCTAACCATTCTATGATTGTATGTTTCAGGGATAAAAAATCAAAAAGTTTAAAAACTCTCCTGGAAAAAAATCATATGGTTTTAATCAACTACAATGTGAACTTTTGTGTTCTTGCTAAGTATTTTTTTTTCAAAGATGCAGATTAAGCATCATTAAAGCAACTTCTCATTTACAGTGTAACATCTCTCAGCAAATGCATCTGTTCTACAGTGTCTCTGTGCACACTCACAGCCAGAAAAAAAAAAAAAAAAAGGAAAAAAGCCTTATTTGAAAGCAGAGGTGATAGATATCCAATCAGAGAAAGAAATAATAAAAGAACCTAGAAGAAAGATAAGATAGTGCTCAATGGGCTTGGCACATCCTGAACTTCATTATCCACACAGAAGGATCAATACTGAGAGTTTTTCTTTAGAGTGGAAATACCTCAGGATAGATTTTTTTTTTATATCACAAAATGAGCTGAGGGAGCCATCTTCACTGGATTTATAAAGTATTCAGATTATGTTTTTTGCGGTAGTGTTTCTTTTAGTCTAACCTTTTTTAAATAAGATTTATTTGTGTAGATGAAATGAAATCTCTCAGTCACTAAGAAGTATGGCAGGTCAAGGCAATATCTGCACTCCAAAGCACTACTCACACATTTTCTATCTAGGTGTTTGGGAAAAAATCTGTTTAGAAATGTTTGCAACGTCTAAGAACACAAGAAAAAGCATATTTGGAAAAGGAAGCAAATGCTTATATATGTGTTGAGACAGAATAAATACAGTTAAGATGGATTTGAATATTAAATAAAATCAGAACTTTAAAAATTCTGTTTTTCATTTTAAATTCTGGAAAACAGAATTTGAATGTTGAACATGCCTAGAACTTCTCCTCTGTGTATATTATTTTCCCCAAAGGCCTCTCTTCATCCTTCCCTGTGACATATTTGCATCTATCTCCCTTTATCTTCTTTACCTTTCCATGATTTGATTAGCTGAAACCTTTGTTTGGGGCAGAGAAATGTCAAAATGAATGGAATGTTCTGGCATTCAGCCTAAGCCTTAGCTGGGTTTCCTCACCCCACATCTGCTGTGAAATCTCTGTCCCTTGACTTAGATCCCTTTTTCTTTTAAGGCCCTTTTTGATCTCCAAATAAAATTGCGTTTCTGCTTCTCTTATCTGTTGGGTGATCTTTGCAACTTGGCATATTACAGCATGTGTCAGACCTGTAAAATGGAAAGTTTATTTCCTCTGAATAAAATAATGTACCTGGTAATGTCCTGGTGAGGAGATGAGTCCATTTTCCTAACAGTCATTATTGACAATGTTCCATGTGCCATACCATGTTATATATTACATTACATGTACTTTGTAGACAAAGTTATCTTATAGAAGGGCACTAGATTGATAGAGATTTTGCATCTGTGAATAAATATTATTAAATATGTTTAAAAACATAATAATTTGGTGACAAGAATGTATTACCCTGAACTGGTGAGGCCCCCCCTTGGAGTACTGTGTCCAGTTCTGGGCACCCCAGTTCAAGAAGGGCAGAGAGCTACTATAGAGAGTCCAGCACAGTGCCACCAAGATTATTAAAGGAGTGGAGCATCTCACTTATGAGGAGAGGCTGAGAGAGCTGGGGCTCTTTAGCTTTGAGGAGACTGAGGGAGCACCTCATCAACGTCTTATCAATATGTTAAAGGTAAGCGTAGAGAGGATGGAGCCAGACTCTTCTCAGTGTCATCCAATGACAGGACAAGAGGCAATGGGAGTAAGTTGAAAGAACAAGATGTTTAGGGTAAACACAAGGAATAACTTTTTCACAGTAAGGGTGATGTCACACTGGAACAGGCTGCCCATGAGGTTGTGGAGTCTCATTCTCTGGAAACATTCAAAACCTGCCTGGATGTGTTCCTGGCTGACCTGGACTGGGTCATCCTGCTCTGGCAGGGGGCTTGGACTAGAAGATCTTTCTAGGTCCCTTCCAGCCTCTAGCATTCTATGATTCTATGATTATATATAATGAAAAAGAAAAAAATCATTGTAATACAAGAGTGTAATTTTTTATGTTCTTGATTGTTATGTACAAACATTTTCCAGGATTTTCTTTACTGAAACTTTAAGTTTCAGTATTACTGAAAAAAAAGAACTTCTACCTTCTTTTTTATTCTCTCTACTTCCTCCAATTTAGGTTCATTTTTGCTACATTCAAGACTTAGGAAAAACTAGCAGGTGTTTCTACTTGAGTTACTACCTTAAAAGAAATATTAGTAAGTATCTTTAAATTGGAGTTAAAAAACATGGGTTGACTCAGTTCTTTCTGAGAATTTTAATAGACATTGCTTATCTGCCAGTTGCCGGAGGAGGAGAAAGAGCAAGGCAGAGATTATTTCCTTTACCAAGACTCCAAGATCCCTTTATTTATCTGCCTGATATTGAAAGGAGTGAGTAAATCTGTATTTATTACTCTAATAACCTGCATAACCCGAGCAGAACCAAGCCCATGTTGAGCTACCTTGTTTTACAGGTCCTGCCCCACTTTCCATGCTTATCACGCTCACCCAAATTTGGGAGAGCTTTATACACTGGAAAAGCCTGGATCCCCTTTTTTTTTGTGGCAGTAGTACTGCCTAGCGCTGCTGGCACAACCCCTGGATGTGGTGTAGCAACCCCTTGATCTTTCACAGTATCCTTTTCTCTGTCTGGTAACTCCATTATTTCTAATAAATCCCAATCTCCATCCTCCAGAGCCCGCATCCTAAGCCAACTCCCAGAACTGATGGGAGTGCTTTGGATGCAGTGTCACAGAGAAGTCAGAAAGGGTCCAAAGACAAGACTGAAGCTGTCGCTTTCTTCAGCGGCCAGCCATGATAGCTTTGCATCTTGGACCCAGTGCATCTCCTGCATTACTGTCTGAAGAACTGTCAGTGAGGGATTGACCTGCAGGACCCAGAAAATACAATAGCAAGGCATGGGGAGGGGCCGATCCAGCAGACATGGAAGCAAAAACGGGGACCATGGTCTCCCAGGTAGGGGTCTGCACAGCTTCTGGGTTTGGCACTGTTCCATCAGGTGGCACCAGCACAGGTGACATGTCTGTACCACTGGAACCGCTGCCAGCACAGTCTGCTCCTCTGCCTGCAGAGGCTGCTCTGGCTTCAGGGCTGCCTCTTGCCGTGGCGTGTCTGGCGATAGCTCCACCGCTGCTTCTTTCACTGGTCCTGGGTCCGGAGAGGGAACTGGCACTTCCATGTCCTCAGCATCTGAAGCCAGAACTTCCATGTTCGTCACATCCAGATGCGTCTCCGTGGCCGTCTCGGATATCCTGAGCCCAGTGGTGACTGCACAGTGCAGCGCCTGCGGCAGTTCCTTTAACTGCCGAGAAATTTCTAGGAGCTGCCGTGAGATGTCTGGCAGAAAACCGATATAGTGGGGCACTTCCTCTAACAGCGTCATCAAAAGTTCTAACAGAACAAACATTGCCTGTTGCCCCTGTGCAGAGCTGCCGCCCGGTGCGGTGGCAGGGCAGGATCAGCTAGGCATCTGCGGCGAAGAAGGCGCATGCGCAGAAGGACCAGGTGTATCTATCCAGATCCAGTTAGCCAGTCCACCCCACCGCAGAGGCGCAGGGGGTTGTCAGATCGTGGTAGTGAATAGCGCTGGGGGGCTGGCTTCTCGGCACCCAACGAGGCTGGTGAAGGCGGACAAGAGCCCTCTGAGTGGCCATCAGTTACCA
>JANITV010181165.1:0-10257 GCA_027564255.1 Corythornis leucogaster | reverse complement strand
GAGGTTGTGGAGTCTCCTGCTCTGGAGACATTCCAGACCCGCCTGGATCTGTTCCTGGGTGACTTGGTCTAGGTGATTCTGCTCAGGCAGGGGGGTTGGACTAGATGATCTTTTAGGTCCCTTCCAACCCCTAATATCTATGAATCTGTGAATCTATCCTCGCCGTGTGGCAGAGGAGAGGCTTCACAGACCATTTCGAGGGCTGTTCTAGTGGGACATTCCCCGGGGCACCACGAGGCCAACCCCGACCAAACCTCCCCATCCTTCCTCGCAGCCTGGAGGAGGAGGAGGCCATGGAAGAGGACAACCAGACGGAGACCTGGCACCAAAGCCTCCAGGCCGTGCTTAACGCCATAAACCAGACGCTGCACGGGGTCATCCTCTGCCCCACCGACCATCCCGCCGCCGCCGCCGCCGCCGCCCGCGAGGCCGGCAGCCGCCCCGGCCGCCACGACAACGCCTACATGTACATCCTCTTCGTCATGACGCTCTTCGCCGCCACCGTGGGGAGCCTCATCCTGGGCTACACTCGCTCCCGCAGAGTGGACAAGCGCAGCGATCCCTACCACGTCTACATCAAGAACAGGGTCTCCATGATCTGAGCCCGGCACCGACACCTCGCTCCTCCGGGTTTTGGGGGCAACTCTGGGGCCGGGTTGGCCCCGAAGCTGTTGGGAAATTCGTCACCCTCCCGTGCCCCCCGCAACCCTGGTGTCCCCGTGGAGGTGCTCAGCTCCGTGGGGGCATCCCGGCCAGGTTGGCGGGAGCTGGCAGGACGCGACCCGCAGGCAGATCCCGGTCCGACAGACCCCCCTCAGCTGAGCCCCACAGGGATGGGGGTGGCAGAGGCAGCTTCTTCTCCACCGTGATCTGCTGAAGATTACGGGGGGTCTTCAAGGAGACCATTTGCCCAGATCAGCCAGCCTTGGCCTCCATGGGCTCCCAGGCAGCTTTGTGACACGGGCTTTTCTGGTGCCACAACCCTGTAATGTTTGAGCTGGGCTGGGCCCCTCTTTTCTGGCGGGGAATTAAAGGAGGTGGCAGTTTCCAGTGGGGTTGCATTTGCTTCTTCTCCGAGCAACGTCAGCACTGGGCGTGATCCGTGGGGCACCTCTCCGTGCCGGTGCCCTCTCCCAGCTGCCGGAGCCTGGGGGGTGCCTCAAGGACTCAACCCGCTCAAGGGGCTTCAAAGGCAACCCCTGGGTGGCATCTCAACCCCTCCCAGGACACGGTCTGCTTCCTCCCAGCACCATCTGGGGAGCATCACTCGATCAGCGGGCACACGCTGCGAGCACGGCCCGAGCCTGGCCACAGGCATCCGGCTCCGCGTGTCCCCGAAGGTCTCTCCGGGCTCCGGACGGTGATGCCGGAGTTTTTCCTGCTTCCTTCCTGCTGTCGGCTGTAGCTTTGGCCTTTTGTACCTCAGCTCCCAAATGTGTTTTCCACGGGGTGAGGGCGCAGTGGCAGACGGGAAGGGGATGTTCTTGGGTCCTGCTGGGCTCCTTGGCTTCGGATCCGTTATTAAGCTGGCTGGGTTGGAGACTGGCCTGTGGAGTGGCTGGTGTCCAGGAGAGTCCCTGTCCTTCAAAACAGGCTGTGGGGCAGCAGGTCTGAACCCGTTCATAATGACATAATTAACGTCTTTAATTGCAGCTAGATGAGCTGGCCCGTTAAGGGCCCTTCCGCCTGCATTCAAAGGTTAAATGAGGCTCCGATGCCTGAGCCCAGTGACGCCAAACCCCGATCCAAAATATAACCCTGGATGTGATCACGTTTGGGGTAGGGCTGGAAATCTTGACACAGGAGGCACTGGGACAGCAGCAGCTCCACGACTAATTCCTGATTTCCCAGAGCCTTGGCTTGGGCGTGCAACGCGAGGCAGGGGGGTTCTGGGGAGCCCCGGGGGGCTGCGAGCTTTGGGGATGAGCCCGCTGAGGGTTCTGAGGAAGGCACAGGATGCCATCGTGGCACGGGGTAAAAACCACCAACGGCCATTCCCCGGCACCCAGCCCGAGCGGGAAGTAGCTCAAGAGGCTTTGCTGTGTTTGTTTTGCAGTTGCAATGCTGGGAAAGGAAAATAAACCCTTTATCTGCAAATAAATCAAGGGAACCGGGCCAGATGGGGCCAGGGAAGCCAGCAACCCTCTGCCAGGTTGGTTTGTGGAAGCCCCATTGCACTCGTGTTTTCTCCACCTCCGTGGTGTCTGTGCTGATATTGGCTTCTCCAGTGGGATGAGCCACAGAGCAGCTTCTTGTCCCAGGGCCAGGATTGGGGATCCCCATGATGAGACACGTGCTGAATAATGTGGTACCCCAAAACCTCCTGGTAAGGTGGTTTGCTTGCCTCTCCTCATGGCCACAAGCCCTCTCAGGATAGGGGGTGACTGGGATGGATCTGGTGGCCCTAGAGTCAATCCTGCTGCTGTGACCCTGGTGGGATAACCCTGTTAAAGGGTGGCATGGCAGAAAAATGGAAAAAAAAATAAAAATCTGCTTTTCCCATCCAGAAGACCCTACAGGTGAAAAGCCCTCCTGCAAGACATAGCTCCTGCCGTGATCCAACCAATTTCCAATCCATGGGGATCTCCTCCTGTCCGTGCCGACAGTTAAATTCGCACCAGAGCCTGTGGCAGAGCTGGGGGATGCTCTGGGTGACCCCAGCCTGGCGCCTCCGTCTGGACTCCACCAGACCGGGTGACAAGGTGCCACTGCCACCTTGTGGCAGCTGCTCTTTCCCCGGGACACCCTGTGATCCTGACCTCAGCAGGGGCTTGCACTGGGCTGCTGAGGATGCTCAGAGGGATATGGGAACAGCGCAGCTTTGGGAACCTCCCGAAATGAGTTAGTTTCAGATGAGGGAGGAAGGATTTCAGGACTAATTACGTGCTCATCCTAGAGCTCAGAGATTCCTCATCAAAGCTGATGGGGCTCTGGCCTCCCTCTCTGTGCTGCAGCCCCAGGAACAGATGATTTGTGCTCAACACTCACATGGCTTGTTTTCCCAACAAGGAGACACGCTCAGGAGCACAAAGAGAAGAGCTGGCCTTGGCTGAATGGCTCAATCCAACCGTGGGAATGGTAGCTGACTACATCTGGGCTTTAAGCAATGCAGCTAAAAAAAAAAATAGGGTATGTGGGAGGCCAATTTCTTTAAGATTTTTTTTTTTTCCCCTTGGCATGCAGCAACGAATCATGGGTGAGATGATAACTGCAGTGGTTTGCCTTGGAAAAAGATATGGCAGTGCCGTGTACGTGGGAAATTCCAGCTGACCTTGGCTTAGTAAATCAGTGGTAGGGTTGTTGGAGCAGTGGGAACTGCAGAGGCGTGTGCCCGGGGCTGCTTTGCTGCTGGGCATTCTGATAAGCAGTGCTCAAGGTGAGACAGTGGCAGGGCAGGGCCTGAGAGCAACGGTGGCACCGAGTGATGCCAACGGGTTAGCAGGGGATGTTCAGCTGAGAGCATGAGGTGCCACTGTCTGGCTTTGGTGGGCTGGCTGTGAACATGCAGCCCAGCAGCAGTGAGATGTGGGAAGGTGTGTCTGAGGAGAGCTGCTTCTCCAAGACAGCGGGCAGTGCTTGGTGGAAATTCTGCAGGGATTGCACTGGAGGGGTTCCCTTCTGCTTCCCCAGGCCCATCTTGCTCTCTCTCCCCATCAACTGGTCTTGCTGGTGATAGAATCATAGAATGGTTTTAGTTGGAAGAGACCTTCAAGATCATGAAGTCCAACCACTAACCCAGCACTGCCAGGGCACCACTACCCCATGGCCCTCAGCACCACAGCTCCATGGCTTGGAAACCCTCCAGGGATGGGGACTCCACCCCTGCCCTGGGCAGCCTGGGACAGCCCTGGACAGCCCCTATGGGGAAGAAATTGTTCCTCAGGTCCAACCTGAACCTCCTCTGGCGTTTCTTCTTGTCCTGTTGCTTGTTCCTTGGGAGAACAGACCAACCTCTACGTCACTACAACTTTATGCTCATATTGCTGTCTGGAGCACACTGTGGTCTGGGGTAGATGCTGCAGCCTGATTTGGGTGGTTGCTTTGGTCCATAGATCCCATGGAGTGATATTTGTTTTCTTTGTACTTTGGGAGTAATCAAGGGCATGATTTGGGGTGAAAATCCTGAGCCATCCACCTTTCTTGTTCTCTCACTGGAGCGAATGGTCCCATCCCATCTCTTTTCTGCAGATGGATGTGGCTGGTGGCCAACTGCTCAGCAGAGATATTAATACCTAGAGGGAAGGATTAAAAATAACCAGGTCTGTGTTTGGTTTCTGGTTTGTAAAGGACAGACATTGATATATGAGGGGACTGGAGACTGCAGCAGCTAGCCCAGGGTCCCTAAGTGAGCAGGAGGTGAAGAAATTCCTCCTCAGCAGCTCTGGAAGGAGCCTGAGCAAAGGGAGGACATGAAGAGCTGGATTAGTGCCTGCTCCAGAGGGGTGCTATGGATGAGGATGCACCGTGTGGCTTTCTCACACATAAATACACTCACTCCCACTAGATAAAAAAATGAGAGCCTATAAAGTGGTTTTTATCAGGTAGAACAAAGGATTAGGGTGGGAAAAGGTGATGAGTCCAAGGTCATCTCTTCTTGCTGGCTCAGGGCTGCTGCCTTGGACGTGTGCTCGTGGGCAGAACTGGATCTGTGGTGTGGGTTTGGCTCCAGAAAGCCTGTTATGACAGATCTCACCATCTGTGTGTGCTGGCTGTGCTGAGGCCCACCACCCAGAGAGCTGAGACTGCAGCACTGCTGAGAGGAGCTGCTCCCTGCCTCCCCTTTGGGCTGAGAGCAGAGGTTCTTCCAGCTGCACGTTACATGCTGCTTTTAAAGTGCAGGTATTTAGAGTGTTACTCCCTGGATGAAGCTGAGGAGTGTGTTGTCAGTCCTGGAGGGTGCAGGATGAGGCCTTCCCAGGACAGACAGTGTGAAGCCGAGGCAGCTGCAAGATCTGAAAGCCATTTCTTAATCTCAGTGGTCCCTGCTCTGTTCATCCCACTTGCTAACCCACTCCCTTCCCTCATGCTCTGCCCACAGAGTGCCTGCATTGCTTCAGGACAAAGCACTTTACCTGCTTCGTCCTTAAATCAGACTAAAAATGGCATTCAGACCCAAAAAGTCACCTGCCCCTCCCCACACAGCACACTCCCCAGGTCATCACTGCCTGTGTTTAGAGCTGTGCTGCCTTGGCAGCAATGGGCTACTGGGAAAGAGGGAAATGAAAGGCTGGGAGCTGCTGCAACCCAAGAGGCAGAGGACAACAGGGTGTTCAGGACACATAAATAATCAAGCAAAAGCTGTGCTGCAGAGCAAGGGCAGGCACAGTGCCCACGGAGGGGCTGGGAGGATGCTCTGCATTCATCCCTCCTGACCCCAGCTCACCACTGAGAAACCTGGGGCAGAAAACCAACCTGGAATCCCACGGGAGCCATGGGCTGTTGATAGGCAATCTGGAACAAACTGCATGCAGTAAGATTGCCAAGGAAAACCTGCACTGCCTGGGGTCAGTCCTGGCACAGGGCTGGGCAGAGCTGTGCCATCGACAGGGCTGATCTGGTTTTGTTGCCTGTGAGGGTTTGGTCTGTGATGCCAGATTGCTGAGGATGTTAATGTGACTGTACAGATGGTTTTCAGTTCTGGAGGGAGGTGACATCATGGCATGCTTAGCCCTTCTTCTGCAGAAAAAAACCCACAGCATTAAACACATGGCTAAGAGAAAAACCTGTGCATCCTTGTTCAGGGGTATGGTGCTGAGCAGCCTGGGACAGCCCTGGACAGCCCCTGTGGGGAAGAAACTGCTCCGTGTGGGAACTCTGTGTTTCATAACAGCAGCACAGAGAAAAGGGGCTTGTCCTGCAAGCACACACAGCCATACACATGCAGGTGTGGGTGAACAAGCTCCTTTGGGCCAGGGAGAAGTCTCTGCCTGTGGCTGAGCCCTGCCACAGTCCCTGCTGGCTCTGGCAGCACCCAGCACAGGGGCTGATGGCTGCCAGCAGCCTGTCAGCCCTTCTCCTCCCAGACTGGCTCTTATTCCTGGCACTGTGGCCTCTCCCGTGGCTTTTAGTCCCCAGAGTGTTTGCTGCAGCTCAGTCTGGTCTGAGCACTCTGTGCCTCCATTAGTAGAAATGATTCACGGGGGTGAAAGCTTCAATACATTGGCTTTCCTCCACTCACAGATTGATTTCCCATCTTCTGGCTTTCCTCCACTGCCATAAGGACTGGAGATGTTTGCATTAGGGAGAGATGAAAATCGAGATGGCAGGTGGTGAGTGCTGGGGGGCTCTGCTCTGCAATCACCCCAAAGTGCCCATGGGGTGCCAGGCCCCAGTGCTGAGCAGCCCCAAGTCATGCCAGCTCCTCTGCTAGTGCTCTCTGCAATGGCCTGAAAGCACATGGGGCTCAGTTTACCTTTCCCTTAGCAACATAATCAGCTTTCAAAAGTTTTCTGGTGGATAATAAAGCCTCAAAAACACTGGACTTAGTTGTCACCTCCCATGAGGTGACTGGTTTCTCCAGGCCAACACAGCAAATGTGCAATCCCAGCCATATCAGCTCTTATCTTGCTCTCATTGCCCTGCTCTGGCAGCTGCTGTGCAACCCCGTGGTGCCTCGGAGCTAACTGCCCAAAATCCTCTCCTGGGGAACCATTTGGAAGCCAGATCATCACTCTCTTGACTCTGGGGAGAGTCTGAGAGGTCTCAAGTCCTCCCCGCTGTGGTTATTCCTGGCCAAGAAAGAACAGGAGCCTTTGGTCCTTTATGAAGCTGTTCCATCTGCTCTCCAGGGGAACAGCCATGGAAGAGCAAGGGCAAGGGAGAGAATGGGAGCAGAGTGCTGCAGCCTGGAGAGCTGCAGGAGGTTGTTGTGACCCAAGCTCAGGACCTGGCTGTTCCTGTTGTTGAACCTCATACCAGTGCTCCCATTGAAGCATTTGAAGTATGAAGTTTCATTCCAACATCTCTTACTGCCTTTCCAAATAGCTGCAGAGTTTTTTTGTAAGAAACATTCTTTGGAGAGTTATTTAACAGGGCCATTGTCCTTTTCTATCAGGGCTGGGGAAACAAAGGTTTTATGGGCTGGAGCTCCTGTGATGCTGGGCTCTGGCATTCTTTCCCTGAGGACGAAACACAGAGGAGGAGGAAAGAGCAGCCAAGTTCTGAAAAGCAGGCAGTGTGCCTCATGCTGACTCTGACTGCAGGACTGCCCTGGTGAGCTATTCTGAGATCTGAAGAAGTGTGCCAACACCTGGCTGGCTGGGATGTGCTGTTAATCAGACTTTTGGGCTCAGGATGGCTTCAGAGTTCTACAGGTGCCATCTCTGTATGTGGAGGTGGAGGAGAAAGAGAAAAAAACGTAAGGAGAGGAGAGGAAACATCACTGGGGGTGGGTGGCACTGGGTACAGGAGCTCATGGGGTGAAGCCAGAGCTGGTGGGAAGTGCTGAACTGTGTATTCCTACTCTTGGGATGGTCTGGCAGGGTCACCCCTGGCTGGTGGCCCAGAAAGACTCTTGATAACTCTGTTCATAGAGCCCTTCCCTACTGCCCCACAGCCTCACCCCTTATCCAAGCATGAGAACCAAAGGATGGATCCTCAAAATCCAGACATCTCTCCCAGTTACTTTTTGTTCCTTAGTCTACCAGTGTCCAGATTCTTCTGCTTCTATATGAGAAGCAACCTTAGGACAGTTCTTTCTTGGTAACAGAAGACTTGACTTACTTCCTCCTTCTTCTCCTGACTTCTATCAGTAATTTACTGCAATAGACCAATTTAAAGGTTCATTTCTCCACACCCAAGTTCAACCTCTGCTCTGGAGGATTTGTTTGTTTCTGCAGCCAAGAGGTCACATCAGGACCCTGACTGAAGGGCTTTGTAGGGAAGAAACATTAAACTGAGATTTCTAAGCTTTCTTATGATGAAACATTCCCTCCTACATTTACAGTCTACAACAATGTCCTTTGCTCTGCTGTTTGTGCACTCAATCTGCCTCCCTGCATCTTTGTCATCCCTCTGCTGCATCTTCCTGTCCCTCCAAGTCTCTCTTTCCATCTCTCCCAGGATCCTGCAGCACTTCTAACCTGGTGTTTCAAAGCTCCCTTCACGCCCAGCATCCCCTGGGCAGCGATCCCACTGCCCTCTGCCCATCCTCACACAGCCTTGCATCTCTCTGCAGTGCCTGCTGTCACTATGGCAACCTCCGTGAGGATCTACAGCAGGATGAGGACAGGCAGAGGGATGAGGAGGATCTGTTGGAATGAGGATGGTCTGTGGGATGAGGATGTGTGGGGACGTGTTGCAGGATAAGGGTGCCCTGTGGGGTGTGGTCACTGCCACAGCCTTCTGCCTGGGGACAGGCAATTCAATCACAACTGATGCAGCCTGGAAAGGGGAGATGTTTCCTCCTAATGGCAACTGAACTGGACACCTCCTTGTGGCCTTTCAGAACTTCAGTACAGCCTGTCAGAAAGATGAGGACTATTTTTTTTTTTAGCAGGGCCTGTTGTGACAGGACAGGAGGTGATGGTTTTAAGCTAAGACAGGGAGATTTAGACCAGAGAAAAGGAAGAAATTTTTCACACCGAGGGTGGTAAGACACTCACAGAGGTTACCCAGAGAGGTGGTGGCTGCCCCATCCCTGGAAACATTCCAGGTGAGGTTGGCTGGGGCTCTGAGCACCCTGCTCTAGCTGCAGATGTCCCTGCTCCCTGCAGGAGGGTTGGACTGGATGACCTTGAAAGGTCTCTTTCAACCCAGAGCATTCTATATCTTCCTGGCACATGGAGCAAGGCACCTGCTCCTGCTTCTTCCTTAAGGCAGAAATGTGCAGTTTGTGGAATCAAGATGCAAGGTGAGATGGTTTGAATGGCTTAAAATAAACCCAACAAACCCAAATGGAGCTGGTGAGGGGTCTGGAAATCATGTTGTATGGAGAGAGGCTGAGGGAACTGGGGTTGTTTATTCTGGAGAAGAGACCTTATTGCTCTCTGCAGTTACCTGAAAGGAGGTTGTAGCCAGGCTGGTGTTGGTCTCTTCTCACAAATTATTAATGTTAGAATGAGAGGAAATGGCCTCAAGTTGCATCAGTGAAGGTTTAGATTGGATATTAGGAAGAAATTCTTTACTGAGTGGTCAGGCAGTGGAACAGGCTTCCAAGGCAGGTGTTGGAGTCACCATCCCTGGGGGGTTTAACAAATGAGTAGATGTAGCATTTGAGGCTGTGCTCTAGTAGATGTTAGGATGAAGGTTGGACTTGATGATCCTAGAGGTTTTTTCCAACCATAATGACTCAATGAGTTCTGTGAATTGCTCCATAAACACACCCACCTGAAAATGTTTCTGAACAAGGCGCTTGCCAGCTGAGGCAGGACCATTTCCATGCCCCTTTGGGAGTGAACAGGTGACTGGCCTGGCAGGGCTGCAGGCTGACGAGGGTGCTGAAGGGAGGGGGGGACAACCAGGGCGGATTTTGGCTTTTCCTCGTCTCGCTCACCCAGGAGGCAGAAAGCACCTGTTTCGGGAGTGGGAAGAGATACACTGCACACTTATTTATTGATTCAGCAAAAGGAGGGAGCCTCCCCCGAACCCGCTCTGCCTCCAGCCCGACCCGGCTCAGGCCTCCTGAGGGCCAAGCGCTGTGTGACACCGACCACCGACAGCCGCCCGCCCGTGGGGCCGGCACCACCACCCCGGGGCGGCGCAGAACCGGGACTCCTGAGGGGGAAACGCGACTACCGGAGCGGCTACGAAGTGAGACCGCTCGAGCCGGGCTAAAAGAGGCAAAACCACAGTACCCCCAGCGCCTCCCGCCTCCCCACCGCTGCCCTGAGGCGAGGCAGGGCGCGCCGCTAAGGCTGCCGGGAGTTGTAGTTTCCCCCTCTCCCCGTGGCCCCGCCTTTCTGCAGCCGCCGGGCGGGGTCGGGACTACATTTCCCAGGGCGCATTGCGGCGGAGGCGGGAGGTGTGGCGGGGAGCGGGACCCCTCCCCGCTCCGAGGGGATTGGCGGGGCGGCGGCGAGGGGCGAGGCCGCGCTTGTTGTCTTGCGGCGGCGGCGGGGGGCGGGCCCGCGTGTGCTCCGACCGTTGCCGGCCGCGGTGGCGGTTCGCCCGTTCCTCGTCTCGGCCGCCTCCCTCCCGCTCTTCCCCTCCCTCGGGTGATGCGCGGGGCGAAGTGAAGCAGCGAAGCCCCGCTGGCGTCGTCCCTCCTCCCTCCCTCTTCCCGCGGCAGCCCCGCCACAAGCCGGGCCCGCCGGGGGA
>JANITV010181016.1:0-10265 GCA_027564255.1 Corythornis leucogaster | reverse complement strand
CTTCTCAACAGTCCCTAGCCCACTCTCCAAAGGACAGGCATTTCCCCCCTCCCCCCTCATACCTAGTTTAAAGCTCTGTCAATGAACCCAGCCAATTTATAAGACAGAGTCCTCCTTCCCCTTTGAGAGAGATCTATTCTGTCTGATGCCATTTACTGTCTGATGTATTTACAGAAGGCAAATGGGTTAGAGGTGAAATAGAAAGAAAAGAAGCATTCTTAAGAGAGAATTAAAATGCTGCAGGGTGATCACTTCCCCACACACCCCACCATGACTAAGGGGCCAAAAGGATTCTTTTGAGCAGGATGCCATCATCTGCCCCTCACTGGAGGGACTGTGCCAAGGTGAGACCCATCCCGGCCCACTAGGTTTGGCTGTCACCACAGAGATTCTGAAGCTCCATCACAAACCATGGCCACCCTGGGGCAGACAGCAACAAATAAGTTGGCCTAGTCAGTCCAATTTAATAATAGGAGGACAATTTATCCTAGAATCCATCAGAAGGGAAGACTGCATAAAGCCACATCTTCCTGGTCTCTGCTGGACCATGCAACCTCCAAAGAGGAAGCAGCCAGCACAACTAAATCTCTGTTTTTCAATATATAAGCACAGCTGGTGGTCAAAAAACATGTCATTTCCACAAAGGCCAGTAGCTAGGGTGCCTTAGGTGTCCGCAAGAGAATCTCTTGCAAGAATCTCTTTCAACATTTGCAAACCACAGAAGCCAGAGCAGCATCCTTGTTTACAAAGAAGTGTGACTCGTGCTCGTTGCTGCTATTCCTGATGTTTTGAGGACAAATAATAAACAAACTACTTGCTTTTTGCTGCATGTGCTACTGAGGTCAAACCCCAATAGCTCAGAGCTGTACTTTTGGTGCATCCAGCAGAAAAGATGATGCTTAATGACCAACAGAAGCAGGACAAATTCTGCAGTTAACGTCACAGTGTGCAAAAAAAACCAAACACTGTGAGTGGCAGTGGTGTTATAGTCATATTTTTAATGGGATTTGACACTTAAGGCAGCATTTCAGTTCACCTCTAAGCCTGTAATTACACTTGCAAATCTGCTTGGCAAAACATCAGTAAAGTATCCCAAGGGACACTTGAACAGATTGGTTCTGTTCCCACAGAAGCAGCATTTGAGTACCGAGTGATGCTACAAAGCAGACACTGCAGACTGCGGTGCCTGACACAGATACTTCCAACTGGACCCACTCCTCATCTTCAGAATAAAAAAAAACAAAGGCTGAAAAGAGCCCTTGCTTTATCTTAAAAGAAACAATGTGCTGAGTCAGATACCACTGGAGGTCAGGAGTACTTCATGAATATGCCACCAAGGCAGGACTCCTTTCTACACCCCACCGGTTATCTCTAGTCTCACAAAAACTGCAAGTTCTAAAAGTACCAGAGCAGCCCAAGGATGAAACTCTTTCCATCACCTCCTGACCTGGACTCCTGATGGCCCAGCAATGAGAAGTACTTTTATGTCTCCCACACAAGTGTAAACTCCATCCAGCATCTTCTTCCCAAAGGGATCCATTTAGACTTCTTTCATTGTAGCCCTGCTACCACCAAAAAACTCTGAGAGCAATTTGATGCCAAATGGCAGGATGCTCAGGACTATATTTTGTCCTATTTACACCAAAGATATGACTGGAATCAAGTAAAGTACTTGAAGTACTCAGCTGGGACTACATGTATACTCAGTTCTCTTCAGGTCTGGGAATTAGGGGGGATGGGATAGTCTGATTTGTTTGCGTTTGGACTTTTCATACATGCCCATGAGAGACAAAGGGAAGGATCTCCTTTAATCACAAGCCACCTGAGCAGATCTTTCAACAGGATGTGAATGGTTTCATCCCTGAGTTCAACTTCTTTTAAAAGAAAAAAATGCAGCCCTCAGCCATCACCACTCCAGAAGCAAAAAGAACATTTAGCACAGGGCTCTTTGCTTCAGGAACAGAGAGCAAACAAGCAGCACAAAGCTGGGAAAGATGGAGAAAAGCAAAAAGAGGATAATTTATATTATTCCAAAGGAACAGAAGGAAATCTGAGGACGAAGGGTTTAGACTAGTATAGGAAGAAATTTTACAGAAGGTAGACTGTGCTGTTCACCAGTGAAACCTTTGCAGTCCTCAGTGCTCATTTGGAAGCAGTCTGGGACCTCCATCAACAATCATCCCAGGCAGGTAAGAAAAACAAACCTAGAGAGCATTCTCAAAGAGACATAAGATCCCATGAGGGCCATTTCAATGACAAGCATGAAACTCGAATATTTCTTTTCTTCCCCAGCAGGGATGATACAACCCTTTGTCCAGCTTAGTGTATATAGTTCTCCTCAGCAAGACATCTTCTAGACGACCAACGTGCAGTTCAGCTCTGCAGAGTCCTGCCTACCTGCTGCCACGACTACCTCTGGCCCATCAGCAATACTGGGCTCACTGGAGCACTGCCTGTGGTTAAAACTGGGCTGTAGGAGGAGTCGTTTCTCAGTGCTGTCCGACTCCTCAATCACCATTCCTGTGTGCATCATGGAGGCCATTTTCAGGAGCTGTATATCTGAGTGAGCACTGGCCACAGTGTGGCGACGGATGCTACCACATTTCTCCAGGTAAGCCTCACCCTCCTGCTCTGTCAGTGGGGTCAGGGCCATCTCACTGGGCTGCCAGGTTGTCACCACATGAGAGGAGTAATTCAGCACACCAGTCTTAGGGCGGGATCTGGAGTACCGTCTCTCTGGAAGAGACAAAGGAAGTAAGATGAGTCAATAGGGCATAGGCAAAGCATTGCTCAAAGCATTGGGCATTATCCCACTGTTCAGTTTTTGTTTGCTTGTTTTTTAAATTATGCATGAAAAAAGAACAGTCCGTCCACGTTAAAACTTATCTGGTTTTGAGTCTAGACACTGAAAACACCTAACAGTGCCCAGCAACACAACAGCTCGAGGGGAAAGGCGCAGGAAGAGGAAGGCCACACTTGCAGAGCACAGGTGAAGGCAGTGACACAGAATTGATGGGTGCAGGGTCTATGATCTGCTTGGCAAAAAGATTAAGGGGGGAAAAACCGCTTGAGTTAAAACTCAAACATGATGTGCAGTCCCCAGCCCTGTACCATGAGGCACCATTTCAATTCTGACACTGAAAGCTCTAAGAAAAGGAGTGGTCTGAGTTTGTTCCTTGGCTTCCTGGATTCACCTCCCTAGCCAGTGGAATCACTCACTTTCAAGTGCTCTCTTCCACCACTGTACAGCACTGCCACGTGGTGTTAAACACCTCAGGTCATCTATCACCAAAGCAACTTATCAAGTTATCCCCTACCTCTCAGTTTCTCACTTCTCACAAATTCCTTGAAGTGCAGGGTCTTGTTTCCTAAAGTCAGAAGTCTTTAAACCATATAAAATATTTCCACCCAGACTGCAGAGTGTAAGAGACAAGAGTAATAAAAAGCAAAGAAAGCACTTATCACTGAAGGTTATAGAAGAGTTTTGGAAGCTTGTGTCGGGAAGAAGAGCAGAAAACAAACTATATTGTTGCAGGGAGGAAGGGGTGAGCAGCCAAAGCTCCAGCACTGGCAGCAGCTAAGCTATGGTAACACTTCACCCCACTGCTGTCAGCAACACATTCATTCAAAATGGCTCATTTCATGCTTAAGAGCACTGCAAAATATTTTCTGAGGCAAATTATGGTAAATATACTCTTTAGGTGTTATCTCCAGCTTAAGCCACAGCAAACTGGAGGGCATCAGGACATGACTTCTGTGGAAAAAAATATCCACAGATTATTTTTGTGCAACAAGATTGCAGTCCTTTATGAGAACCAGGTAAAAATGAGGCTAAACTCTGAACTTTCATTTAGTGCTTTACTTTTGTCTCTTTACTTTCTTGGCCACAAAAGACAGTCTCTTAAGGGAGTTGTTATGCATAGTTTAACTCAAGATGTTATTTCTATTTTGGTGTGTTATGGCCAGCAACATAAATGGGGAGGTGTTTTTAAGGCCTTTTTTGCAAGCAAACTCAAGTCAAAAGTGTTGGTAGCTTTAATACATGGGGGGGGATTAGAGTAAATGTTTTCCTTTCTTCTCTATTCCCAATTTAAACATTGCTTCTTAGACAACTGGATCTTCTTTTCCAGCAAGCTCCATTCCTTACCATGCAGTCTGTGGCTAATTTATGTAGGCAAAGAAAGAAGGGTGGTAACAGAAGAGCAGGTGGGGACCCTGCCCACTATAAATCCCCTCTATGCCCTGTCCCCTCCCTTTCACATGAATCCCTACTGCACTTCTCTCTCATTTTAAATCATTTAAGACACAGCCTTGCAGGATGAAGCCTTATGTGTATTCACAGCTGACGTCAGACACTTTCACTTGTGTTTCTCTATAGTCATTTATCTTGAAAGCTTCAGCCCAAAGGGTGGTTTGGCCTCCACAGAATATCAAGAACAAAGAACAACAGCACATTTCCAAAAAGCTACAACAGGGAACCTACTGGGCTTCATCATCTTTACAGGCTACCCAATAAGAGAAGAAACTGGTTCTGAGAAAGCAAAAAGGTGATAGAAAGAGGGAGAGAGGAAGAGAAAGAAGCTTGATTAGAAGTGGAGTTAAGAAGCCAGTACCACAGCAGCACTTTGGAAACACCAAGATTATTTGAAGAGAAGTGCTGCTCTGCTGTCAACACCATGTAATACAAACACAAGTTTGTTCTTTCCTCCCTCCCAGTCAGCACAGGGTGGAGCAAAAGGCCACCTTGGAAATAAACACAAATAAATGACAGCTAAAATAAAAGTAAATACAATTATTTTAAGGCACATAAATTTTACAAAGCCAGTCTGTGGTTTGTTTGGTTTTTTTTAATGACACTTTTTCAACTGGCAGAAATTAGGAATGGCTGGAAACTTCAGTACAGGTCAGGCTTTCAAATAGTTTTTACTTTCCAAACCATCCCAGCAGCATGCATATGTCCACCAACAGTAAAACAACTACATTTATCAAAGCTCAACATTCACAGTGGAGTGTGGTGAAGATTTTGCCTCAGAATCAGGAATGCAAATCAATGCTGAACTTCATAACCATACTCACTTGTATAAAAGATAATTAATTGCTCAACAACTATAAGAATACAAACCCCAAGCCATAGTTTGCCTAAAGGTATGCCATGAGTTTGTTACAGGCACAGACTGTCTGAATCCTGGTTAAGTCCTTCTTTTAAGAATTCCTGGTAAGACCATCTTTTCCTTATACTGCTTAAGGTGTAGTACAGGACAGGTTGTGAGTCTCCAGCTTGCTACAGTTTGCATTGAAGCAAAGGCTAGAGAGCTTATAAAAATAGAGGGAGATGAGCTTTTTTTTTTTTCACATATTCTATTTCAATCTTCTTGACTATCAAATCAGTACCACTACACCCATTTCTAAGGTTCTTTTGGATGGCCACATCTGTAAGCAGAGATCCTGGAGCATGTGTGGATAAGTTTTCAACGATAAGCACCATCTTCCTGAAGTAAGACACTGGGTCTTACACCTGGACCCACTTATATAAAGCTTTTTTTTTTTTTTTTTTTTTTTAAAACAGAGTCCTGAGATGGAAGGAGTACTCCATAAAAGAATACCCTGTAATCCCTCAGAATGAAAATCTAACAGTTTTGCTGTTTGCAAAGGCTGGCTGATCGGCAGTGAGCTTGGGGATCCAGGCAGCTGAAGTGGCCTAGCAGGCAGGGACAGATTGCAGAGAGCAAAGGCCAAGGTGCAGTCTTTTATGAGGGTAAGAGCAGTATGTCAGGCATGGACTAGAGAGTCTTCCAGAGTGCATAATAATGGGTCAGTAATAGTTCACTTGGTCATGGAAAACAAAAAGCCCATCACAAAAGTCTACATTTAGAAGCATATTAATCAGGACTTCCTCAAGGGTTCTTAGCCTTTGATTTCCATTTCTCATAGACTTACTGTCTCCTTTTCTAGCACAGACATGCACTGCTTCACATTAACCAACCCCAACTAGAGCTTCTGTATGATGTACATGTCTCACCAAGCAAGCAGGTGCTACCAGAGAAGCTGTGATCCTCACACAAACCCAAGTACGGAGATACCACCTGCTTCACCAGTTCTTCCAGCTGTAGGTAGCCTTCACTGGGGCCAGTAGGCTCATGGACACTCTGAAATTCAAACACAAAAAGCCTCAGTATTACCCGTATATAGTTTTGATGAAAGTTTTTGAGTAAAATCTGAGGTCTGTCAAATATCTCTGAACTGGAATATCCCACTCATATTGGTAGGCTACTGGGGGAGTTCAGCTGATATGCCTAAATGGAGGTTCATATGCCATTCTGGTCAACCTCCTTGTTCAGGTCATACCCACAACATGAAGCAGATGTATTTTTTTCTGACCAAGAGACAGGCAGGTGCAAGGCTCAATCACACTGAGGATTTGTAATTATTGCTGTAATTATAACTACGGCAATATAAGTCTACTAGAGCAGTTCTACCAGGAAATGGCTCTTTGTAGAAAAACCTTAAAGCCCCCTTGGACAAAGCTCTTTTCCTAGGCAGGGCTGCAGGAAAAGCATGCTCTGTAGATCAGCTTACAGCTGGGAAGATGGTAGATAACACCAACCAATTTAACAGTAATTTCAGAAACCATTCACAGACTTCACTTCCTGAGAAGCCTCAATAAGCTTTTCTGTCTTAAATACATTGCTTTGAGAGCCTTTGCCCTCAAGATTCTTTTATTAAATATTTCAGTGCAATTGAGCAGAAGATAGCACTTCAGTAACTCCGCCTATTACAGTCTGCATCACTGGGAACATCAGAATGAGAACTCCCACAGAAACACTCACTAAGCTACTTCACAATGTTGATTGTACTTCAGAAAGTTTAATTCCCCACCACTTATTATAAGGTATACTGGAGAAGAAATGAAAGTGAGAGGAAGCCGAACAGCCACCTGTTACGTGGTATTTTGCAGGACTGTCAGGCTGGGTGATATAAAAAGATCAAACAGCTGGTATATTGCCCTGTATTTGCTTGGAAAATATTCTCTTGAGGTCTGGATAAAGAGGATAGTCCCCACAGAAGGTTTGAGTTCTCTTGGAAGAGGCCTTTGGAAGATATATAGCATTTTGCCTACTGCCAAAAGGGATTCCTCCTCTCATGGGCACTGCCCAGCATCCCAAACAGCCAAGATGCTGGAAGGGGCAACCAGAAGGCACAGCTTGTTAAAATTCCACAATCCACTGTGATGGAGACTCACTCTGTCATTGCAAAGCTGAGAAACCAGGAGAACTATGGCTCAAAAACACATTCAGAAAAGCTGAGAGACAAAAATGTATGTGAAAATAAGAGCGTTCTTAGCTGTGGAGGAGACGTACCAAGGAAAAGACAAACACCAAAGAGCAGAACCCAGCCCTTTCACAGCAACATCCTTACCTGGCCCAGGACATCTAAATTCTGCTCTCATTTCTACATTTTTCTCCCAGATGGACACATATAACTTCCCCTTCATCACACCTTCAACCCTCCCTGCTCTCATTTTCAGGGTTCATATTAGTTCGATGAGGTCAAGATACGCAAGTGGTGTCAGATGATGAAGAACAGAGGCTCCCTACCTGCAGAATTAACAGCATCTGGACAATGGAAGCTGGGAGCTTTGTCTGGACTAGGGGAAGAATATCTTCCAACTTTACTTTTAGCAAGACCAAGTCTCTGAAGCCAAGAAGAGCAATCTGACGGATAGTCAACTCCTGACCCTAAAAAATCATAGAAGGCAAAATCCAAGAGTTGATAAAGGGGCATGTCAGCATTGCACCAACACACATATGCACACAGACAGAAAGGGTCTAATCCTGCCAGCTGTGGCAACACCACCACCTCCCCCACCCCTGCACCCCCCAGCTGCTCAGGTTAGGCATGGTATTTCTTTGATCTCTTCCCTCTTGGTCTCTGTCCCACAGAAATTCTGAAATGAGTAACACCTCATCCAAAGCACCAGTAGGTTTGGAGTGAAGCCAAAAATGGGCCTGTATTTCACCAAAATACACCATATTAATGAAACCAAACAGCCATACAATTTGGTTACAAACACCCAAAGCCCAGGACAGATGCCGCTTATATGCTTACTACTCAGAGATGAGAAACCAGAGTGTTTGGTAGGGAAAGAGGTTGGTACAGAGTATTCTTAAACCTGCCTCTGGTCTGTGGGGGATCCTCATTTTACTCAGCACTTTGGATACTGATAATATGACAGAAGTCCACAATTCAGCCCATTACAGATCTTAGGATTTAGGCTAGAGCAAAGCTATCATGAGTGCTTGTGCAAAATACCATCTGAAAAAAACAATCAGCTTTGATTTCCACTGCAAAGCCCTCTGTGTCCTCCTAATGTTTTACATCAACACCACAAGCAAGCAGGACTAACAGATTAAGACATTATAACATCTCTCAGCATATTTAAGCACAATTGGAGTCCATTTGGCATTCTGGTGTTACTGCCTTTCCCTCGGCTTTGCTTAATGTCTGTACAACTTTCTCTTGTTCCACTGCAACTTAACAGCAGAAATTTTCTTCCCAGTCCTGCCCAGCACTTTCCAGCTGAAGAGTTTCCCCATCTTCTCAGCATGTTAATCTCTGCTCCACAGTCTGTTTGGAAACCATTTTATGGTCTCCATAATACACTCAGCATGGCAAATATTTAGCTGAAAAGAATTAACAGCAGTTAATCATTAATTCATAATGGGTTTAATGTCATAATTAGCAGCAGCATCAATACGGAAACACAAATTAAAGCCAATAGTCTGGAAGCAGCTTGGCCATAGTGAAAGCACTTGGCTGTTTTAGACCATGGCTGTGAGTTTAGAAACACAGAGGTGCAGAAAAGACCAGTACATATCTCTACACTGTATTTCAGCAGCTGTACACTTCTTATTTATGTCATGCAGTTTAGTCCCATTAACTTCATACACCATTTCAAAACATCCTGCTGTGCCAAACAAAACAAGATTTGCTATTCTGTTTCCACACCAAGTAGTTACATCAAGGGCTGCAACTACACAAAAGCCAGTGACCTGTTTACATAGTTGCCCTCTGTACAGCAATTTAACCAACTTGGCTGCTTAAAGGTCATGTTTCTGCAACAGCTATGAACCTCGGGTTTAAACTTAGCTGAGACAGGAAGTTACTTCCAGTTACTACCTTCAGTAATATACACTCACAGGTTTGGCTGAATTACTTTCATTCTGAATGGGCAGTCACTGGGATTGCAGAAGAGCACAACTTCATAATCGTGTTGACATTTGCTGCAAAGGATGGGGAACCAACAACCAGTTGACTTCCCCATCTACCAGAGTAGTGCACAAAGAGCTGCAGCTTGATGAAAGAGATTTGTTAGATGAGCTCTCTTCACATGTGGTGAACACTGTATATAAATAGGTACATACAGTTGCCTCTTTGTAGGAAGACTCCGATCTTCATATTAGGTCATTATTAGGGATAAGAGCAATTTCTTATTTTTTGCTGCACCAGCAACTCTCTCTGATATAGCACAGGGCAGCTTACTCAAAGTCTTTCGGGTATTTAAGCAGTTTAAATCCATACATTTGTGTGGGACTCAGGTGCCTACACAGCTTTAAACAGGCTGCTTGTTATCTTTCAGTTCCTCATCCACAAAAACTGCAATAACTTCTCTAATTTCACAGCTTCTATGAAATAGTTGTGAGTGACTCAGATACTGTGACAAGAAAAATACAATCAGAAAGCTGTACTTTCAAAGAATCTCATAATGCCATGCTTTCACCACTACCATGGAGTTTACTTCCAAAAGCTGCACCCACCATGCAGCAGCTTTTGTTCACTTTCTCACTGGAGCCTTTCAGTAGCAGGGAAGTAGATTTCTCTGAGAAGTGTCAGAATTATTAGCATCAGTGGGTATTTCACACCGCTAGCTCAGCTGTTTCCATGGTGCACAGATAGTTGCTGTGCAGGCAAACCCCTGCTTCAGCCAATTCTCAGTCAGGTCACTCACTGACTGAGAATCAGTTGCAAAAGGAGAGAAAGAGAGAATATTATAATTGTGCAGCTTTACCTGCCAAACACCTACCTTTAAGCATCTGCAGCAAGGAAAGAATAAACACAGTGGAAAGGTCAGTGTCTGTCTTTGCAGAAGTCCTTCCTCTTTTAGGCAATGCCAACTTTAACAGCATTAAACTTGACTTCAGCAAGGCTTTTGATACTGTCTCCCATGGGATCCTCACAGCCAAGCTTGAGAAGTGTGGGTTTAGTTA
>JANITV010180829.1:0-10272 GCA_027564255.1 Corythornis leucogaster | reverse complement strand
TTGTCTGGGTCTTGTTTTAATTTGCTTTCTGCTGCTTCAGTTGCTTCGGTCCAATAAAAATTATTTTTTTAAAGCAAGAAATTTTTATTTGTAATAGATTTCTCCTCAGGAGCAAGGGATGTTTTGCTACTGCAAAACTTTAACACATTTCACTTAGTTTTTTTCAAGCATTTAAATTATACCTATAACTAATAAATTAGCTCTCCAAACTAGAACTTTAAAGCATAACAGCACTAAATTTCATCAACCAAGAAAAAGCACTGACTCCCTGAAACTCACTGTACACCAAATGAACAAGCTGAGTCCTGACTAAATCCAATCCAACAAGACTAAGTAAATCCAATCCAACAAGACTAAGTAAATCCAATCCAACAGTGACTAAGTCCTATCCAGCAAAGTCGAATCCAACATCAATGACAAAGTCCAATACAGCAAAGTCCAGTCCTACAACACTGACTAAATCCAAGCCAAAGTCCAATCCAACAGTGACTAAGTCCAAGCCAACAAAGTCCAATCAAACATTAATGACTACACCCAATCCAGAAAAGTCCAAGACAACAACACTAAGTCCAATCAAGCAAAGCCCAATCCAACAACTCTGACAAAGTCCAATCCAACAATAAAGTCAATCCACCAAGAGTAAGTAAATCCAATCTAACTAAATCCAATCCAACAACACTAAACCCAATCTACCTCTGCACACAACTAGGGTGACCAAGCTACTAGCTAACTGAAACATACTACCCAAGATTAACACAACACTACACAATAGTAACATCCTGACAAACACAAGCCCTGAAACAACCATCACCCACTGGTAGCTGCACACTACCTTACTACAGAAATAGACACAGACACAACTCTAAAAAGCCTTTATTTACAGTGCTTTGGCCCAAGAATGACTCTGCAGCCCCCACACTCCCCAATTCTTTATTAATACTTCAGCAACAACAAGGTAGAGCTGCTGATCATTACAACTTCAGAACAACCATTATTTAAGCACAGAATACAGCTAGAAATTTGGCATTGATATTAAACAGCATCAAATAGCAACAGTCCTTGGGTAGGGGTGCCATAATAGCAGTCTGTATAAAGTCTGTCTGCCCAGAGATGTGATCTATATGAAGCTTGACATCCATACATTTTTCTCTACTACAGGCCACTGCACATCTCCTATTGATAAGTGCTGAAAAGCCAAGCAGCTGCTCTCCTCTGCCTCTCCCTCCCTATTTCTGAGCCTGGACAGAAAGGAGAAAAATAAAACAGTATAATTACATGAAAAACTACTCTTCCCCTCACAGCAGTGCAAAGCAGAGTAACTTCTAAATATAGTTATTCTTTTCTGCCTCAGAAGCTGCTGCTGTAGCAAAATCATTCACTGTTACACAGCTCAGGAGATTTTACCCAGAACAACAACCCTCCAGTCAATTCCCAGCACCACACTCATTCCACAATGGCAATCCCCAGCAACACTGTTCACCCTGCCTGACAAAACCCCTGCCCGACAAAACCCCTGCCCATTACAGTCTACAGTCAAACACTTCTCATGAAAGTCACCTCGCAAACCAACCAGGACCGGGGAAAAAAAAGCCCAGCTGGGGGAAGAAAAAAAAATAATCCCCAGCTGTTTTTTTTTTTTTTAATTCTAAGGCAAGAATGGAGTTGCAAAAGTCTGCAACTCAAAATACAGCCTGCAAAGAACAGTTAAATGCAAGCATCCAGAGTTACACACACACACACACACACACACACACACTACAAACAGCAGCTTAGGCTCCCCCTTCAGACTTTCCTCTCCTGCCTCCTTCAAGAGGCTTTTTATTCCAGCCATTTCTAAGGGCACACCCCAGGAATGCAATTCAAGGGCCTCAGAAAATAAAAAAATAAAAAAATTTACTGTCTGCCAAAACCCCAGCACAGCACAGCTACAGGCAAACTTTGTGATGAACATCACAACACAGACCACTTAGGACCAGGGGAAAACTCACCATCAAGTGAGGTATTTTTCATACTATTGGGTAAATGGACTCTAAAAACCCTATAACCTCTCACTACAAAGTTTTGCAAGTGTCCTACATTCATCCACACTCTAAACACACGTTCCTGAGCCACCACCTAGCAGGGTGCACAACCCTGGAACTGACTCACCTGTGGATCATGAGGACAGCACCACTCCACATTATTCAAAGTCAGAGACACCTGGTACTAGGTGTCTGCAAAGAAAGTCACTGCTGCAGTGCAGGCTTAATCCATGCCATGATACAACTGCACTCTGACCCCTCCTATACTCAAATACGCTCTCCCTGCTACACTGGCCATGCATTCCTATGAGACAGAGCCACATGGTGATGTGCAAATCCAAAGCAGAATTGAGCTCTAGATATGTCAACATAACCCACAAACTGTTACTGCTATTGCACAAAGCCCTGACAGCGCGGCAGTAGACAGGGCAGCTCCAACCCACAACACTACACACACACACACACACACGAGAGTAAACTCCCATCATGAAGAAAGAATGCCAGACAAGCTTAATGAAAACACCTACGTGGCCACAATGCAACAAGGCTCCGTGAGAGCCCTGGAAGGGAGTGGAAGATGCTGGCCCATGATGAGAATTTATGGCCAAATCTGAGATTTGATGGATTCATGAGAACATGGACTTCAAGACCTAAGACCGTAAAGAAGGGGCAAAGAAGTGCCAGTCCCTACCAAGAGGCCTCAAGAAAAGAGAGCGGCTGCTGGTGCCCAGAATGGCGATGCCGAATGTGACGTATGGATGCTTTCTGAGATGCAAGACCTAGCCCTGCTTAGACCTCATGGGGAAAGAAAAGATTTGCCCCAGGGCTGACCTTCCTGAGAGCTAGAGGCATTCAAGAACTAGAGGAGGTCCAGTCCATCAAGAATATCTAGAATGCAATACACATACTCCAATAACACACACACACGTTGGAACTGCCCTCCCACACGTGCCACTCTTCCCGGAAAAAGGGACCCAATTGCTTTGCTGGGATTCCTGAACAACTGGCTCTACTGTGACAACACCTCTCCCTATAATGCCCAACCTTAACCCCTCCACACAGCCACTAAACACCCTTGTTCCCTCAACTTAGCTTTCAGAGGGCCAGGAGCTGAAGCCATGCTCAAAAGCACATCAGCTGACTGGAATGCTCACAGGGTTCCTCTTCTGCAGGAAAGAAGAAACACCACAAAAGCCGCTTGACCGGCACCGTACACCCAGCCTGTGGTGAGCGTCAGATGGGCTGCCATGTACTGCCGACACTCACCTCTTCCCTGACAGCTGTACCCTGAGAAAGGCTCTGGCATTCTTCTTGCCTGCTCATCTGAAACTCAGATGCTGTTTCTGCCATCTCTTCTGGGACCTAGGGTAACAAACAGGAAAAAAAACAAACTAAAACCCTGCTGTTGCAGTTCCTATAAAACACCAGCAACATGAACCTCTTCCTCCCTACCAAACCAGCTCACCTCAATGGCTTGGCTTGTCCAAGTCCAAAAGGGGCTGGCACAGAACCTGCAAGGACAGATGAACAATTACCATTCTAGACTCTGCCCTTAGACATAAGGCCAGGTCAAAAACATCACCTTCCCAAACTGCGTTTGGTGTGGTCCTCAGTCCCTGAAAGCCTCCTCCCAGCACCTGCAAAGAAAACCAAAGGCCTAGATTGAGATACTGCTGAAAACCACAGCCAGGCCCCAGGGATTCCAGTCTCCTGCTGCTTTACCTTGGCCGCTCTCTCCTCCCTGCTTCTGTGCTTCCTGCTGCTGCATCCAGGTCCACGTAGGACCTGTGAGAAATGAACAAGGGACAGGTGGAACAAATATATGCAGTGAGCCTCTGCATGCAACAAAACTGCTACTTAACCTCACTAGTCAATACTCTCCTTGCTTGAGTTGCCTCTGCTGCCAGGGTACCGCATTCCTCATTGCTTTGCACCTAACAAAAATGCAAAGAGGAAATTATAACAGACAACAACCTAAAAAAACCCTAAAAAAACCTTTTAAAACCTAAATCTACGAACTTAGTATTAAAAACCTGGAATCCCAAAACTGAAAAAAAAGCAAAAAAGCCAATATATAAGAATAGAGCAAGAAACATTAAAAAAAAAAAATCAATACACGAACATATTTAAAATATAAAACTCAAAAATTAAACCTCAAAACCTAAATCCAAGAAGAGATAAATAAATCCATAAAGGTACAGACCTAGAGGCACAAGCATTCAAAAATCCAAAACCTGAATCAAAGAAAAAAGGAACATAGTACTACAACAAGTAAAAACCTAAAACCTCTATCTAACAACGTAATATTAAAAACCTCAAACCCCAAAACTGAAAAACAAACCCAAAAGTCAAAATCCAAGAATATACTAAGAAATACCTAAAAAAAAAAACCCTCAAAAAAATACAGTATGACAGTACTTAAACTATAAAAACAAAAAAACCTAAATGCCATGGTGGTCTAGTGGTTAGGGTTCAGCGCTCTCACTGCCATGGCCCGGGTTTGATTCCCAGTCAGGGAAGATTCTTTGTGATTTGATCTAGGTGACCCTGCTCTGGCAGGGGGGCTGGACTACATGATCTTCTAGGTCCCTTCCAACCCTAACGTTCTGTGATTCTGTGAAATGCCAAAACCAAACTATAGACTAAGAAACACCTGAAACAGCAAAACACCGGATACAGGATCCTAGTATTTGAACTTTAAAAACACAAGGAAATAAACCAGAAAACTTAAGTCCAAGGACAGATAGCTAAAATCCAAAAAGGCAAAAACCTAAAGGCACAAAAAAAATAAAAATACAAAAACCCTGAATCCCAGAACAACATAAATAACCTAAAACCTAAATATAGCTTTTCAGAAAGAAATGAACATAGTATTACAAAAAATAAAAACCTCAAACCTAAATCTAACAATGTAATATTAAAAACCTCAAACCCCAAAACTGAAAAAGAACCAAAAGCCAAAAATCCAAGAATATACTAAGAAACAACTAAAACCCAAAAAAAACCTCAATACAGAATCATAGTATTTAAACGATAAAAGCGCACACACACACACACACACACACACACACACACACACACACAAAAAAAAAAAACCTGAATCCAAGAACAGAGAATTAACAACTAAAATGGCACAAGCCTTCAAAAATCCTGAATCCTGAATCCAACAAGAGGATAAATAACCTAAAGCCTAATTCCAGGTTCACAGAAAAATAAATAAATTAATTAATGCATAGTATTAAAAAAAATTAAAACCTAAAACTTAGTATTAAAAACCTGGAATCCTAAAACTGAAAAAAAACCCCAACAAACAAAAAAACAAAAGCCAGAATCCAAGAGAAGACTAAGAAACACCTCAAACAACCAAAAAAACTAAACACAGGATCATACTATGTAAACTATAACAACACAATAAAATAAACCCGAATACCTAAATCCAAGAACAGAGACTTAAACCCCAAAAGGCAAAAGCCTGAAAAAATCAAAACTTTAGGGTTTACAGCAGAAGCTCAACCACATTCACATCAAAAACACCCTTCTTTACTCTTTTCTTTTGATAGCCTGTAAAAAATCCAGCCTAATGACTCACTCCAACCATGAGCTGGGGAGATGGTTTCTGGAAGGAGAAAGGAGCAGGAGCCTTCATGGCCATCACAAGTCCCTGGATGAACACAGAGATTTTCACACCCGACACTGAAAATCCTAATTTTACAATTAAAACCCCACAATTTTATCATTAAAAAATCTTTTGGGGTAAAAAAAAGCAAAACTTTGAGGGGAAAAAAATTATTTTAGATGTAAAAAAACATATTTTAGTTAAAAAAGAATAATCTTTTAATTTAAAAAAATAATGATTTTATTAGGGGCGGTGGCAGAGAGCGTGAGACCAACAGAGCACGCCCCTGGTGCCACACTGCTCATGTGTGAGAGCTCCTGGCACTGCCCTTACCTGCGCAGCTTCAAAAGCCAAGTGTACATGTGCGAAAGCCCCTTTCCACCGGCCTCGAGATGAACAGAACCGCTCGGCACCCTTTGGCTACATTTGACTCCCCTTGGCTACACTTAGCTAAAAAGAAAATAAATATAAAATAGAATAGAAAATATAATAAAATAAATAAAATAAAAACTAACATAATAAATAACATAAAATAAAAAATATTAAAAAAAAAAAATAGCCCCTTTACAACCCCATAAGGGGTCTATGCAGCCCCTATATAGCCCAATTATCCCCTATACAACCCCAGAAGGAATCTATACAGTCCTTAGAGAGCTCAAATAACCCCTATACAACCCCAGAAGTGGTCTATACAGCCCCTACAGATCCAAAATACCCCCTACAGAAGGGGTCTATATAGGCCCTATAGAGACAAAATAGTCCCTATACAGCCTCTAGAGATCCCAAATAGCCCTATACTGTCCCTAAAGAGCCCAAATAGCCCCTATACAGCCCCAGAAGGGGCTATACAGCCCTTATAGAGTCCAAATAGCCCCTAAACAGCCCCAGAAGGGGCTATGCAGCCCTGTTGTAGTTTGAGTGAGAACCAAAAAAAAAAATATGTTCAGTGATTTTACTTTTCAGCTCAGGTTTTCTAACTAGCTGCACTTTCTCAAGCTAGCAGCATGTTTTGCAGACAGTGTCTGCTCCTGGCAATAACACCACCTCATGTTTAGAGTTACTACCAAGGATACCAAGGCCATTGCTAGAACCTGTGTATCACACTGGGGGTGCAGACAGTGAAAGGCAGCACCTGCAGGGAGGAGTGGACAGGACGGGTGACCCCAAACTGACCAACGAGGTATCCAGCCCATAGACATCGTATCAGTAAAGAAAGCTTGGGGGTTCGGAGGGTCTATCTCTCTGGGTCGGGATCTCTCTCTCTCTAGGTCTCAGTCTCTATAGCTCTTTCTCTTCCTCTCTTGATGGGGTTCTCCCCCTCAGAGCACCAAGGAGGACTTGGTCTATACTGCCTTTGTTCCCGATTGGTGTGTTCCTGAACCCGGTGCCAGAATCCAGCTCCTGAACACAGCTCCCATCTGCTGCGGGGTCCAGTCTGGACTCTCCCCATGCCAGCTCCACAGCATCTGTGATGGTGACAGAATGACCATCAGGGGGGTTGGGTTCGGTGCTGGTTTTGTACATATTTGTATATATTTCATTATTATTATTTTCATTTTCATTAAATTGTTCTAGTTTCCTTTTCTAATAACTAAGTCTCCCTTATTCCTTTCTCTCCCCCTTTAGGGAGGGAGGGGGAGTTAAAAGAGAGTGTCTATTGTCAGTCTGGGCCACCCTGACCCTAGACTGTGACACCCCTATACAGACTCATTAGGGGTCTATACAGCCACTGTAGAGTCCCAGAAGGGATCTATACAGCCCCTATGGAGGCCAAACAGCCCCTATACAGTCACAGAAAGGGTGTATAAAGCTACTATAGAGGCCAATCAGCCCCTATACATCCTCAATAGGAGCCTGTACAACCCCTGTAGATACTCATTAGGGGTATGTAGAGCCCCTGTTGAGAGAAAGGGTAAGAAGTACTTTAGTAAATGTAACATCAACTAATCTCAGCTATGAATGCTAAGCTTAAAAACATTTTTATGTAGCTATTGTATAAAGGACAAGGCTAACATCTTCTGTACACAAAATGAAAGTTACTGATAAAGCTTTCTGGACTAGAACATCTTCTGCACAGAATGACACTTTCTGATAAAAACCAGCTGGAACTAATCTTGAGGCTTGAGTAAGTGCCAAGAAGGCACTAGGTCTGCACAGGAACAAAGGTTAAAAGAGGAAGACATGCAGCCTTCATCCTCACGACCCTCAGTGACCACCACTAGCAGAAACTGCACATCAGAGAAGGACTTGGGGGTGCTAGTAGACAGCCGACTGAATATGAGCCAGCAATGTGCCCAAGCAGCCAAGAAGGCCAACAGCATCCTGGCATGTATCAAGAACTGTGTGGCCAGCAGGAGCAGGGAGGTGATTGTAACCCTGTACTCGGCACAGATGAGGCCTCACCTTGCATACTGTGTCCAGTTTTGGTTCCCTCAACTACAAGAAGGTTGTTGAGGTACTGGAGCGAGTTCAGAGAAGGGCAACGAAGCTGGTGAAGGGTCTGAAGAATTTATTCCATGAGAAGAAGCTTAGGGAGCTGGGATTGTTTAATATGAAGAAAAGGAGGCTTGGGGGGACCTTATTGCCCTCCCTTCAGGTAGTTGTAGAGATTGTAGGGAGGTGGGGGTCGACCTCTTTGACCTAGTTAAAGATGACAGGACGAGGGGCAATGGCTTCAAGTTGCACCAAGGGAAACTTAGGTTAGCTATCAGGAAAAACTTCTTTACAGAGAGGGTAGTTAACCATTGGAATGGGCTGCCCAGGGAGGTGATTGAGTCCCCATCCCTGGATGTGTTTAAAAACCGTGTAGATGTGGTGCTGGGGGACATGGTTTAGGGACCCTGGCAGTGCAGGGTGAAGAGTTGGACTAAATGATCTTAAAGGTCTCTTCCAACCAAATGATTCTGTGATTCTATGATTCCATGATTCTATGAAACTGCGCAGGCCCAAAGGGGAGGAGCTAATTTTAATACCAGGCAGGGAAAGGTTATGCATATGGATAGGCCTATTGGGAAATCTCATCAATGTGTAACTCTTCACTGCATATAATGAAACCAAGTTGCCATGTCAGGTGTGCACGTTTGTGGAGGAGCGATCCCCCGTGCACCTAGCGCTGAACAAATATCCCTACTTTACAATTTTAGTGACTGTTGAGTGTGTTTCCGCATGTCACTATAGAGCCCAAACAGCACCTATACAGCCTCATTAAGGGTCTATACAGACCCTATACAGTCTCATTAGGGGTCTATACAGTCCCTATAGTACCCAAAAAGCTTCTATAGAACCTCATTAGGGGTCTATACAGCCCCTAGAGAGGCCAAACAGACCCTATACAGCCTCATTAGGTGTCTATACAGCCCCCGTAGAACCCAAACAGCCCCTATACAGCCCAAGAAGGGTTCTATACTGACCCTATAAAACCCTAAAAGGGCCACCATCAGATAGGAGGGGAATGATTGTGCTCCTTGGAAAGCACAAGGCACTAGTGCTGCAGTCAATGTCTGTTTCATCTCTCCTAATTTTATCTGACAAACCTTTAGTCACCTTCTGTGGTCTTGGTTGTTAGCATTAGACTTTAATAGCAGAATCAGAAGTGTAAATGCAGTAAATGTAAATTTAGATCCAGACTATAATGCATTCCAGAGCAACTGTAAAATTATTTCCCTGAAACCATGTGTCTGGCTGTTGTTAAAAGTTTGGGAAAGAAATAGGGCATTTTAGCTTACTCACACTGATAATAGCTGTTATTTGTGTGAGCCACAAGATGAACAGGCATTGTGCCTCACTTACATGGAAACAGCATCTTTACCTCCTACCTATAACTCCTCTGTCCCATGCTTTGTTCCTACTCCTTCTCAAGAGCTTTCACACAAATCCTGTCTACTTACACAGCTGTATATTAAGAAAATGGACACATTTATAGAAATACTGTTATGCTTGTGATATATCAGCACTTTGAAGGTACCTACAGAAGTACATTACTCGGTTTGGTTTAAAAGAAAAAAAGGCAAGGGACAAATTTATGTAGATGTATAGAAGTGGTAATGATTTTCTATAGAAAAGATGCTATATATATTCTGTCTTGAAGAGTTCCCCATTGTCTCTGAAAACCACACGCCACTTTTATTTGCTTTATACTTGCTAAAATGACCAAAACAAAACTATCAAATCATATTTAATTATTAGGGCATTAATGTCCTAATCTAATGCAATTATATCAATGTATTTAAAAGCAAAAAGTTAAATAATGAGACCAGAACAAAGGATTTACTTCAGTAAATTTGGCATTATCTATGATTAATTTGCATAACTAAGTTTTCAGTTCACATTATACTCGGGCTGGAATAAATGTATTATTTTCTCAAATAAAACCTCATTATTTCAATACAACTACCTTACTACATGAAGTAGTTTTGCTATTACTGTGACAACAGCCTCCTGGCCTGTATCAAGAACAGTCTGGCCAGCAGGAGCAGGGAGGTGATTGTACCCCTGTACTCAGCATTGGTGAGGCCGCACCTTGAGTACTGTATCCAGTTTTGGGCCCCTCATTACAGGTAGGATGTTGAGATACTGGAACGGGTTCAGAGAAGGGCAACGAAGCTGGTGAAGGGACTGGAGAGTTTCTCCTATGAG
>JANITV010180502.1:0-10286 GCA_027564255.1 Corythornis leucogaster | reverse complement strand
GGGGGGTGGGGGGCCCGGCGCGCGTGGACCGGTGTTTGCCATTTGGGGGGGGGGGGGCCGGGGGGGGGGGGGCGGGGGGGGGGACAAAGGGACTCTGTCCCTGGGGGTCTCCGGGTTGCTTTGTTTTGGGGGTGTCCCAGGACTTGTGGGGTCCGGTTGGCTGCAGGGGGTGTTTCACCATCCTGATGGCTCTGGGTGTTGGAGAAGGGACGTGTCAGGGGTTGGGGACACTTTGTGGGGACCAGGCATGTTCCTAGTACTCACTGGACCACTCCTCCTGCCCCCCAAACCCCCCAGGTGTGGGGCACCCAGTATGACCCAAAGCTTCAGGGTGTGGTGGTGCCATCCCCAGCACCTTCTCCAGCAAAGACCTTTTCCTTCATCCCTTAGGGGCTTTTGCTACTGGGAGCAGGCCAGGCTGATGGTGGGGTGTCCTGGGTGGGCTGGGAACACGGGAACCTGGATGCTGAGGAGCAGGATCAAAACCACCACATCCCAGTCCCCCAGGCAGGGTCCTGGGGGGGTCCCCACAACGACGTCTTCTGCACAGACCTGCCCTGGAGGGCACCATCAAACTGGGGGTGCAGGTGAAGCACCCCAAGCCCCACTGCTGCCATGGGGGATGTTTGGGACCAGCACTTGGCGTGTGGTTCCCAGTCCCTACTTTGCACCTCAGTGAAGGGTCCCAGTTTGGTGTCATTCAGCGGAGGGGATACTGGGACCTGCTCATGGTCTGGGGGTGCTGGTCCAGCCCCAATTCATCACTCCCCGACAGCTCTTTCGAGTGGGTTCTCCAGCCCCTTTGCCCCCCCAGGCTCCCCTGGGAGCAGGACCACCCCTCTCCCCTTGCTCCGAACCTCCCCGAGGTGCTCAGCTCAGCTCAGCACCGTCCCCTGAGTGATGCCGATTTGATAACCAGATAAACGAGATCTTTTCGTGGCAGAACCGCCCCGGACCAGCCCCGGACCACGAGCCGGAGAAAGAGCCACGGGCTGTCCCAGGTCACCGCAGGGTCCCCACGTCACCCAGATGCCCCTGGGGACCGTCAGCCCCCACACACCCCCTCCCACCAGGGAAGGCTGAGGCCCCGGCACACTGTGTGCGAAGCTGCGGAGCCAGAAACGGAGCCGGTCGCATCCCCGGGCGGGAGCTGACATCTGCTGGCAGGAAACCTCAGCAGCCCACAGCCCCGCGGGGCGCCCCGTGGCCAGCCCGGGGTGCTCCTCGACCCCCAGTCCGCCTGTCACCGCCGGTCTGGGGGAAGAGAGAGCTCGGCCAGGCAGAGGTCCTGGAGCAGGAGGGGTGGGTGCAAATCTGGGTGTCCTGCGCCCTATAGGGTTGGAGGAAGCAGAGCCCTGGGGATGCTGAGAAGGTCTGGGGAGCAGGACGTGGGGTACAGCAGAGCCCCGGGGGCACAGGACAGTTTGGGGGGTCAGGACATGGGGTACAGCACAGCCCCGGGGTCACAGGACAGTTTGGGGGGTCATCAGGACATGGGGTACAGCACAGCCTCGTGGTCCAGAACTTTGGGGTGGCCATTCAGTGCACCCCACATCCCCAGATGCCACCCACCCCAGAGCAGAGACGGTCCCACCCCATCCCTCTGCTGCCTGCAGCCACTTCTACCACCAAAACCCTCAGGGTGGGGACAAAAAGACGCCGTGTGGGCATCTGGGGACCAGATTTATCCCAGCAAAGAGCTTCTTGAGGCTGCCGCAAGTTGTCAGAGGCTGGAGGTTTGTCTTGGGGTGCCCCCGGCCAAGCTCTGCAGGAGGAGGAGGAGGAGGAAGAGGAAGATGCCTTGGCACAGGCAGTGACGCTGCTGCCTGGACGGCGACCACGGGCCCCAGATGTTGAGCTGCGGGCACGGCTCTGCCGTTTGGCAACCTCCCCGGCCAGCTGCCGCCCCTCTCCCGCGGCTCCGCAGCCGGGGCCTCCGTCTCCCCGGAGCGTCCCTGGACCGTCCCCTGGGACCCACGGTGGCACCTGGGCCAGCTTGGCCTCGACCCAGGCGTGGAGATTTGCCGGCAGCTCCGGGATCTGCATCGGCTGAGGGAGAGCGACCCCGGGGAAGAGAAGCTCGGGCACCTCTGCGGGCACCGGGGTGCAGCCCAAGGGTGACTTTGCTGGAGGATTCACCGAGGGGGGCGAGGAGCATCCCCCGGGATACCCGACTTTCCCCGGGGAGAAAGCGTCACCTTTTGCGGGAAACGTGGATTTGCTGAGGAAAAGGAAATCCATTAATTAGTTTCTGAGCTAAAATTAATTAGAAACGGGTCTTCTAAGGGCTGCTGCTCCGTGTCGGGTCGTTAGGTCGGGCTGCCAGAGCAGCAAACCGGGTTAACCGGAATCATCGCGGGGACGTCTCCCCGGCCAGCTGGGTCGGCTCCAGGCTCTGCACATCCCCCAAGGACTCCCAGTTCAAACCGCACATGGAGGCTGAGGCCGCGGGTGCTCCTGAGGGGAGCGGAGCAGGGGGTGACGTCCCGGGACACCGCGCTGTCCCCTGCTGCCAGCTGCCCGCTGCTCGGAAGGAGCCTCTGCGAGCTGCGCCCTGGGACCGCGGCCATCCCCGGCTCCCTCCCCCAGCTGCTTCAGAGCTGGGGAGAAAAAAAACCCCAAACCATCCTCTGAAGTCCAGAGCTGTCAAATGAATCTCGGCCCCCAGCTCCCATGCCCCCCCAAGCCCAGTTACTGGGGACCCCGCAGCTCCCAGGCGGTGCCATCCAGCCGGGACCCCGAGCATCCTCTGCGGGTGATTTTCTGCGCAGCCGAAACCGGGTCCCTTTTTAAGGTCATTTCTGGCAGTTTAGGGCCGAGGCCACACCTGGCTTTGTGCAGAGAGCGAACACGAGCGAGTTTTTCACGCCGGATTAACACCCGCCCGGCGCAAACCCGGGAGGCTTCGTCAGCCCGGCTCTGATTTAAGCTCCGTTCCATCCCCAGCAAATCCGTCCCTGCCAACGCCCCACGAAGCCACCTCGGGGGACAATTAGCGTGGCGAGGAGCTGTCAGGAGGAGCTTGTGCCATCTCCCCGGGGACAATGCCGGCTCTGCCGACAGCGGTGGCACCGCCGCAGCCCCGCTCCCGGCGTTCGGTTGCGTGGAGCCTTTTCCTGGTGGGGAAAAAAAAAAAGCAGAAAAAACACCCCCAAAAATGGTAAAAAAAAAAAAAAGGCTTTTTTTTTTTTTTTCAGATGAGTATCTCTCACCTGCAGCGCGAAGCCGGAGGTGGCCGCGGCTCTTGTCACTTCAGATGTTCATCCAACCCCCTGACGCTTCCCGGGGCCAGCTCGGAGGTGGACTTGGCTACCTTTATGCTCTCACAGCGATGTCCCTTTCCCAGTGTTGCGTGTCCCCCACCCCCCGCAAAAAAAAAAAAATTAAAAAAATAAAAATACAAACCCAACCTGCTTTGTTTCCTCCAAAAGCCGCCCGAAAGTGTCGGGAGGGAGGCGGTGGGGAGAGGTGCGCGGTGGCACCGAGCCCGGTGCCCGGCTGCCTGCCGAGAAGGGAGGAGGAGGAGGCAGCTCCTCGCCCGGGGATGAAGCTTTTGGCCGGGAGGTGCTGGGTTTAGTCCTCAAAGGACTTTTTTTGAGGGGAAAAAATCGTTTGTTTAGGGCCTGCCATCCTCGTCGAGGAGGTTGGGGGTGGCCGGGTTTTGTCCATCCTCCCACTGCAAGCAAAGCCAAGAGACTCTTCACACTGGTCTTCCAAGGTAGAAAGCAGTAAGCACTGGTTCAGCAGCATCCCCCTGGTTGCAGGAGGATTTTGGGGGAGTACAGTGAAAAGCAGCACCTCATGGAGCTCAGACCTTCTTGGAACCTCTCTGGGCTTATCCCAGGGGAGAGGCATCTCTCCAGAGCATCCCACAGCTCCAAGCAGCCGTGGAGCTTCTCCCTCCCCCGTCCCTGGGAAGATCACCCGCTTCCCACGGAGCTGTCAACATCATCCTCATCGCTATGGCAACCAACACCCCCAACCCCCCAGCAAGTTTTTGGCAGAGTGGGGGGTGTCAGAGCTGTGAATCCAACACCCCCGGCCCCTGCAGAGCCTCCCTGAGTGGGAGCGGGGCAGGAACAGATGCTTTTGGGACCCGAGGCCATGGCCAGGGTGGTCCCCAGCCAGGGACAAGGACACCCTGGGTGGAGGGACCCCTGAGGGTGTTCACAGTCAGAGGAAAGGACACCTAGGGAGGGAGACACCCCCATATCAAGGGTTGGTGTCACCCCTTCAGTGATGAGAGGAGGCAGCCCCAAAGGAGAAGATGATGGATGTGACAGGGGTGGCCACAATCCCTCACAGCCAAGGAGTCCCCACAACCAAGAGGACAAGTCAGGTAGTCATGAGGGGTTTGCTTTATTGGAAGCTTTGGTCTGGAGAGATGAAGGTGCAAGAAGAGACATGGGATGAGCTGGGGAAGTCACCACCACCAGGCACCAGGGAGCTTCAGGGTGCTTGGGCAGAGCCAGAGATGCTCAGAGCAAGGAGGGAAGGGTCTCATCCTGCTTCCTGGAGAGGATGCTGCCACCCCAGACCAGCCCTGTGAGGGAATCCAAATCATATTATGGAGAGGGAGCTGGTCCTGGGTCCTCCACTGCCCCCCCAAACCTGCTCTGAGTTGGCCCTTCCATCCCAGTGCTGGCTCCAGAAGAGCTGCTGGGACCCACAGGGAGGTGGAGGTGCCTGGTGTGGGAGCAGGGGAGGGTTGGTGGGATGGTGAGAGGGCTGGTGGGATGGCAGGGAGGTTTGGCCAGGTGATGGGGAGGGTTGCTGGGATGGGGGGTAAGTTTGGGTGCCTAGTGCTCAGGGCAGGAACAGAGAAGGAGCCAGGCACAGTCCTGGGGGGTGATGGTGGCTCCCAGTGCATCCCTCCACCCAAGCCCCAGCTGCATCCCTTCCAGCTCCAGGACCCCCCATGTCCCCCCAGTACAGAAGAGACTTACTGTGCTGACTGCTCACTGGTCACCTGGAAGAGAGAAACCACCAAACAGATGAGACCTGGCCCAGTCCCACCAGCCCACCCTCACTGGGAGCACACTGCTGGCCCAACCCACCCCACTGTGTCCGCCAGTGGCATCCAGCATGGTGGGGTGGGAAGGAGCTGGGGACACCTCTCAGGGCTGTCCCCACCAACCCCCCAACCCCTTCCCCACTCACCCAATGAGTCTTTTGTTCAGACCATGCACCAGCTGCTCCAACAGTCCCACGACATGGGCCAGGGCTCCCTTGGTGTCCTCGTTTGCTGCAGGAGCTGAGAGAAGAAATGGAGCTACCCCAAGGACAAGGGTGCTCCTCATCCCCACTACAGTACCACCCATCTACCCACCTACCCACCCACACCAGCCCCAACACCTGGCACCTCTTGACCCTTGTTCTGGCACCTTGGCCAAGGCCACCAGTCCCGAGGGAGCTGCCTCCTGCCGTGGGGTCTGCAGGGAGCTGAGGCTCCTCAAACCCCTTCTGCACAATCTGGGTCTGACCCACACTCTTCCCTGCCCACCTTGGAGGGGAGGGAGGGATGAAGAAACATCTTTCCCCCCCAACTCAGGGACAACCCCACCTCCAGAACCCCAAAGGTTTAACATTCCTTGGAAGGTTTGGGGTCTTTGGGGGTGTTCCAAGCCTCTGCTTTGCAACCCAGGCACCACGACCCTCCCTGGGTGAACAGGATTCACACAGGAGACCCCTCTAACTCACCATCGCCTGAGGGAAATGTCTCATCGGCAGGAGCTGCAGGAAGAAAAGCAACATCACCCACTTCAACAAGGTGGTGGGACCCCGCTGGGTGCACAGAACACCCCTCACTCTGCCCCCAGCCCCTTGAGCAGTCCTGGCCCCCAACTTGCTCCCCACCAGAGACCACCCCAGTGCCCTGCCCCACTCACCAGCCAGGCTGCAGACGAGCCCAGTCATCAGCAGCAGGACAACCCAGAGCTTCATCATCTCGGAGGGTTGGGGTCAACAGCCACAGTCAGGAGCCACCCAGGGATGAGCTGCAGCTGGGATCCAGCCCTTATGAAGGCAGCAGGAGCCAATTGGTCGGCACTGGGAGGGCTTGGGGCTCATGGGATTTTCCAGGTGTGGGAAGATGCTCATGCCAGGGCACCTGGCCAGGGGCAGGATTAGCCTGGATTAGACCTGCAGCCCCTCCAGGCAGTGCAGCTGGTCCACTGCCAGCCCCAGAGCAGCCCCAGGAGCACCCTAAGCACCCAGAACAGTCCCAGGAGCAACCAGAGCAGCCCCAGAGTAGCCCCAGAGCACCTAAAACAACTCCAGAGTTCCCAAAGCAACCCCAAGAACACCCAAACCAACCCCAAATCAGCCCCAGCCTCATTCCCAGGGCTTCTCCCAGTTCTCTGAGGGTCAAGCAATTCCAGTCCTCGTAGCCCAAGCAGCTCGTGTAGCATCCTGGCTGCCACTCCACACCAAACCAGTTCACTCCACACCAAACCAGTGCACTCCACACCCAGGTCATCCCACAGGCCAAAGCCCAGGAGGGACCAGGAGCTGCATGAGACCAGGACAAGTGATGGACAGCAGGTCCAGGGAGGAGACCCTGCCCCTCTCTGCCCTGCCAGGGCACCCTTGCCCCGTGTCCCTCAGCACCACAGCTCAGGGGGGGCTTGGAAACCCCTCCAGGGGTCACGGGGACTCCACCCCTGCCCTGGGCAGCCTGGGACAGGCTTGGACAACCCTCGATAAGAAGAAAATGTTCCTCAGCTCCAACATATTCCTATGTTTTCAGCCTGAGGATTTGAAACCACCCAGGCGAGACCCTCCCAGCCACGCTGGCATCTCGGCAGGTCACGCTCGGCTGCTCCATCCGCCGGCTGATGCTGACGTGGGGCTGTCAAGCCACCCTGACACGGTTCCTTCCCCTCCCTCCCTCCCTCCCCACCTCACACGGGCTCCGGATGGGGTTTGCTTGCTCAAGCAGCACCGGGGAGATTGTTCATCCAGGTTTTTTATGCCGTTCATGGAAGAGTCAGAGAATTGCAGACTGGTTTGGGCGGGATGGGACCTTTCAAGGTCATGGAGTCCAGCTCTGCTGCCATGAGCCTGAGACGTGGGCCATGGGCTCCACCAAGGCTTTCTCAGGAGGCTTTGGACGACCCCGTGCAGGGCCTGCCCAGCAGATCCAGGAGCTTTGGAGGGTTTCTTCCTCAGGAGATCCAGGACCAGGCAGAGCCAAGAGCACCTGGAGGTCCCCACTGCAGCTCACAAGAGCCTCCAGGTTTGGGGGGTGGGTCCCACATGGACCCCACCGCAAAGACCAAAGAGGCAAATAAAGCACCAGAGCTCCTTGGGCAGCTTGAACCAGCACAGAGCAGCTCTGTCAGGATGTTGGTCGTCCCCCACCCACCCAAGGGACCAACCACACGGGTAGGACAGGCTGTGGGAGCCAACCCCGGGTGCCGGAGGGGCTGTGGGGCTAATCCAGGATGATCCTGGCTTTGGCTGCTCTCCACAGGGAAGCCCTGGGGCTTGTTTATCCATCGGGACTTTCCCAGTAACTCCCAGTGCCAATGCCCGGAGGCTGGTGCCATCCTCGAGCCTGAGAGAGGAGGGTCATGGCCCCTTGTTGGTGGCAGCTGGGGTGGGGCCCCTGAGAGCCTGGGGAGCAAGGTGACCATGGTGACTCCTTCCTGGGGTCACAGAGATCTAGCCTGGGGTTTGGGGGGACCTGTGACCTGGCCACACCCCCCCCAGGTAGATCTGGAGGGACAGGAGCAGAGATGGACCTTTGAGTTTGTGGCTTGGGGACACTTTGGGGTGAGTCCCAAGTTGCTGGGGTGCCCAGCCAGCACCCACCACTCAGCTCAGGGCCATAAAGCCACTCATGTCCTGCCCGGGCACATGGTGGCAGCAGCAGGGCAGGGTGAGGAGCAGCACAGAGCCAGCAGCATCTCGGGGGGGTTTCCTGCAGATGCCCAGATCTCGTGGAGGGGAAGGACATCGAGCCTCAAAGATAAGGAGGCAGGAAGATATAGACGGGGGCTGGGGGGGCCATAAAATGACCTGATAAGGAAGCAGAGCAGCTCAGAGGCTCAGAGCAGCAGCAACAGGAGCTGGAAAGGCCAAAAATACCTCGAGAAGCACCCACTGCTCCAGTCCCAGCCCTGGGTTTGTCTGTGAGGGACCCCACAGGTCCTCAGCCCCACCGTGAGCCCTCAAGTGTGGGGCACCGGGGACTGCAGGGCAGGAACCCCCTCCTCCCAGCCTCAGTGGCAGCTCCTCTGTCCTCAGGAAAGACCCAAAGCTGAGTAAAGTCCCTTTGGGACACCAGGAGGGATCATGTTTGGGGGTCTCCAGCCCAGAGGGGGTGTCAGGTCCAGATCCCACCCCTTCCCAGCAGCTCCAGTGGAGACAAAACCACCATGGTCCCTTTGGGAGCTTTATTTCCAGCCTGTTGCTGGTCTGCCCAGCAACCCCCCGTCCTAGTGTTGCTGCAGCACCAGTGACCAACCACGGCCAAAGTGCCAGTGATGCCCCAAGAGCATCACTTTGGGGGGGACACAGGACACAGACCTCCCGGTGCTGCCCCGGAGCTGAGGGACACGACCCCGATGCTGCCACATCCCGAGGGCGGGACTCGTGTGTCCCTTGGGGCAAAAGTCCTGAGTTAAAAGGGGTTTCTGTGCCAAACACCCACACGTGCACCCACACGTGCACCCACACCCACACACAAGTGTGCACGCTGTGCTCTGATCTCCGTGTCCAAAACGCAGTGCTACGGTTCGGGCCAGTACAGCCCAGTACAACTCAGTCCAGTCCACCCGGCACCCAGCTGGTGCCCGGAGCAAGCCCAGGTCCCTCTGTGGTGGCCTCAGGCCGGCTGGTCGGTGCCACAGAGCCGGGCAGTGGCCGGGTCACTGGGCACAGGCTCCTCCATGAAGCCGCTACTGTCAGACTGGCCGCTGCTGGCGTGGAGCATGAAGCCTGGAGGAGAGGGACGTGGTGGGGACGTGGGGAGGACATGGGGAGGACATGGGGAGGACATGGGGAGGACATGCTGGCACCGGGCATCTGCTGGGCTGGCAGCTCTGATGCCCTCGATGCCACTCAGGGAAACCCCCATAACTTACTTCTTCGGGTTGTGACAGAGGGATGGAGGGACCGGATGGATTTGTCTCGAGCAGCAGCAGCAGCAGCAGCAGCATCACCATCCTCCTCCTCGCTGGCACTCAGCACCTGCAGGCAGGATTTGGCGGGGCTGGGGGCGAGGAGCTGCCCCGGGTGAGTGTGTCCGTGCACACGCGTGATCCCGTGCAGGCATGTGAGTGTGTGTGCCCTCGGCTTCCCCCACCCACCCCGCACTCCTTCTCCTGCAAGAGGCTTCTCTGGAAGCCCTAAATCATTCAAACCTTAAAAGCCTGGGAAGCTCCGGGGACGTTTCTCGCTCCAGCTCCTTCCCGCCCCGTGCCGGCTCGCACGGCATCACCCGCCCGGCCCCCCACCCCTCTGCGCCCATCACCCCGGCATCGTCCCTCACCTCCTCCAGCTCAAAGGAGTCCGGCGGCTCCTGCTGGGGCGAAGGGTCCTTCCTGGGGGGCTGTAGCCCCTTCTGCTGCCCGAGGTTCCTCCGGGCAACCCCCCGGCGCCTCTGTCCCCAGCGCTGCTGAGCCCGGTGACCTCCAGACCTTGGGGTGTCTGAGGCGGGGGAAGGTGCCCCGGCGGGGTCCTTCGGGTGGCACCCATGGGACCCTTTCTTCCTTCTGGGGGGGCTCCCGCAGGATCCGGAGTCCCCCTCGTACCAGAGGCCCCCCGGGGGCTCCACGGTGACCCACACCCGGCTGCTGCGGGGGGCCAGGGCACCCGGCGTCGGGGACAAGGGGACACTGCCAGCCGTGTCCGGGCGCTCCTCTGTGCGGACGCGTCCTGAGGCCACGGGGCACGGAGCACCCGCAGCACCCTGAGCCCCCCCTGCGGGGCTGTCGCCATGGCCACGGGGCCAGGACCACTCCAGGAGTGTCCCCTCCGGTGTCCCCTCCGGGGCTGACCCCAGGGACGGCTCCCGCTCCCCTCCACAGCAGCCGGGGGCACCCACAACACCGTGATGGGGACACGGGGGGACATCCCCGGCCCTTTCCCGGACCGGGGGGACACCGCTTGGGTCAGAGACCAACTTCTCCCGCGCCCGTTCCAGCACCTCCTGCACCACCTTCCCCAGGGCGCTGGGACGGGCGGTGGGACCCTCACGCCGAGGTACTCCCGGTGCTTTGGAGGGTTTGTTTTCGTCCCTCCCCGTCCAGGAGCACAGCTTGTCCAAAAAAACACCGCTC
>JANITV010180119.1:0-10301 GCA_027564255.1 Corythornis leucogaster | reverse complement strand
CTGCTGAGGGTCCGAAAGGGAGGTGGGGCCAGGCTTGGCCGCCGTGTTGGTTAAGTCCAGGGTGCGAGGCTGCGCAGCAGCTGGCCTCCCGCGTCCCCCGGGCAAGACTTGACTGTAGCGGGCGTGACCGAGGCATAGGCGGCGGCTCGTCGTCACATACACTACGAGCCTGTCTGTGGGTGGAAAAGCAATCGCGAAACACATGGGTGAGCGCGGGACGGCGTCTCACGCGGGACGGCAGCGCAGGGCCCTGTGCTCATCCCGCGTCCCGACCTCCGTCCGCGCAGCCCTGCATTTGCCACCGCCTCCTTGCTTTCCTCCGCCACCGACCGCCTCACCTCAGCCGTCCTCAGCCGTACCGCTCCGCGCCGCTGTTACCGTGCCTGCGCCTCCGCTTCGGAGCTGCTCTTGCTTCCTGCCCCCACCAGTACCGTACAACGCTAGTGCCGAGCGGGCAGGACGCGATTCCTGTGATGTTTGAAAAGTTGAAATAATGAGAGCTCTGGCAGCTGCGAGGCAATTTGGCAAATCCAGGGTTAGGGTCCTGTTTTTTTGAATGTTTTTTTGAAACGAGTCCAGTATCTACTAGTCTATTGTTCCCTGTTAAGTAAGCTGTAAATGTATTTTGCAGTGTGTAGCTCAACAAAGCCTTTTTCGTCCATCATTGCAATTACACAGGCATCTTTTTTAAAATCAAATTCTCTGTCAAAATCACTAGGGTATTGTGTTTGGTCGATCTATTTAATATTTAGTCTTAATTTTTAGTATCTGGAACCGTTTTTTTTTTTTTAGGGGAAAGTCAGACACTAGTTCTGAATATTAAGCGGGTATTGTGTGAGTAAAGGATTTATAGAGAGAATGGTGGGCAGAGGGACAGCACTTCTCAGTTACTCTGTAGATTTTTAGTTTCCTATCCATATTTTTATAAGATTATATTCTCAAGGAATAAATAGTAGAATCCTTTCTGAACAATTATTACTTTGTGTTTGTCTGTGGTACATAGTGTATTCCTTCCAATGCAGCTTTGGCTATAAATCTGAACAAGACAAGCTTGAATTTTCTTTGGCAGTGTTTGCTCTATTTCTACCTAATGTTGGCTTCATTTCCACTTTGTCTGTAATTGAGAAATGCAAAGAGGTTCAGCAGTTCTAAATTAAAACTGCACTTCCAATAAGTAATCTTTAAAATCTGTGTTTCAAGATCTTCATCATTCTCCATTCATGATTTTCATGCAGCCATTCTGTTTCTACATGTTTGTATCACTTGTGTGAACTCAATGATTGTCTGAAATTAATGATGCTGAATTTTTAATGATGTAAGGTTTGAAAGAACAAATCATATGCTTCATAAATGAAAAAAAAAAAGTTCAATTCAATGCTTGTTTCAATACATTTCTGTTTCTTTTATAGAAAACAAAACAAAACAAGAACTACTAGGCATGTAGGGTTTTATGACCTTTAAGACTGAATCCAGAAAGGAAATTGTAAAGGATAATGATTGACTTGTACATATTTGGCATCATGCAATAAGTAAGTAGTTACTGAGGTGGGAAGAGAAAGCACACTTTTTTTTTGTTGTTGTTGTTAGAATTTTGGGGCCATTTAAAAGTTTTAAATTACAATTCTTTTGATGCTTATTTAAATAGGAATTAAAATTCTCTGTGAACAGTATTGTTATTTTTTAAACTTCCATTCTGTTTATAAGTGCAACTATGTGGTTTTGACAAGACATGCTGCATGAAAATTAAGGGGAGATTGTTGGTTTCTATTTTTATTTTATAGGATATAAAAGAAAAATAACTGAAGATTGGTGATAGATGAGTTCACATGCTCAGTTAATTTAGTATATGCAATAAATAAGTATTGAAGAGACAATAAAGACATACAGCAATATAGAATCATGGAAGCATAGCATGATTTAGGTTGGAAGGGGTGTCTGAAAGTCACCAGCTCCAGCCACTGCTTAAAGCAGATTTTTTCAGAACAGGTTGCTTAGGGTTGTGTTCATTTTAGTCCTGAACACTCCCAAGAATGCAGATTCCACAGCCTATATGAACAAACTGTTCCAGTTTTTGACCACTTTAAGGTAAAATATTTCTCCAATATCTAATCAGAATTTCTTATGTTCTGGCTTGGGTTTTTTGTTTCATCCTCACCGTTGCACCTTCCAGCAGTCTGGCTCCTTTTTCTTTGTGTCTTCTCTCTGATCAGAGAAGTAGCATAGTTTTCTGGGTGCAGCCTCATAAATGCTGAATAGCAATGCCACAGGTCTAATGGAAAGTCTCGTTCTGGAAGTGTTATATTTCACTGCTATCTATTGGATAAATGCTGCCCTGGTGTTTGGGGAGAAATAATTCCAGGGAGTAGTAACACCAGGTACCAGTACAGATTAGGGGTTGCCCTTCTGGAAAACAGCACCACGGAGAAAGGCCTCAGAGTTCTAGTGGACAGCAAATTATCCATGGGTCAGCAATGTGCCCTTGCAGCCAGAAAGGGCAATGGCATCCTGGAGTGCCATTAAGAAAACTGTGTCCAGCAGGTGTAAGGAGGTCTTCCTCCCCCTCTACGCTGCCCTTGTGAGACCACACCTGGAATACTATCTCCAGTTTTGGGCTCCCTAGTTTGAGACAGGAATCTACTGGAAAGAATCTAATGAAGAGCTACAATGATGATTAAGGAACTCAAGCATCTCCCTTATAAAGAAAGACTGAGGGAACAGGGGCTGTTTATACTTGAGAAGACTTAGAGGGAATCTTATTTATGTCTACAAATATCTGAAGGGTGTGTGTCAAATAGAAGGAGACAACTTCTCTGTAGTACCTAGCAATAGGCCTACAACAGTTAGTATAAAGTGGAGCATAGAAGGTTCCACCTCAACATGAGGATGAACTTCTTTACTGTGAGGGAGATGGAGCACTGGAACAGGCTGCCCAGAGAGGTTGTTGAGTGTCTGTCTCTAGAGACTTTTAAAAACCAGCTGTATGCGTTCCCGTGTGACACGCACTAGGTGATCCTGCTTTTGGTAAGGGCCTTGGACTCAATGATCTCTAGATGTGCCTTCCAACCCTTAACATTCTGTGATTCTATGATTCTGTGTTTCTAGGGATGACTGGATGTTTAGGTAGATTATTTTACCTAGACAATCCTGTCTCTCTCCTTGTGAGGGACCTGTAGCCTCTTTTCTCTCAGGTTTCATGGAGAGTTTGGCTGCAACGATAGTCGGGAAAAAAAAGAGGGGAAAAAACTGAACTGTGTTTTCCTATTAAAGAGTTTGTTGGGGAATTTAGAATATCTTAGATACATTATGAACATTCCTGCTTTTGCCTCTCCTGTCTTGGCTTAAGCTGATCTGAGACCATCCAATTCCACACAGAAAAAATAGACATGAGGGGAATGGTTTGCTCCAGGGACAGTTAGACTTCCCTCCAATTCCAGAAATTAATACATTTCAGAACAAAACTCACAGATAAGCCCCTAGTCAATACTTGAACTTATACCTCTGACTGTTAAGCTTTACTTTCTTTTACTTCTGCTGTTCTAAGATATGGATGGAGAGGTTTACATAATGTAATGTTTCTAAGACAAGGTTGCAAAATGGACCTTGAAACCTATTTTTTTTCTTTCTGTTATTCCACTGTATTTACAATATGATCTGAAAGATGTTTCCAAATTTAGCCTTCCTGGAAAATAGGTCTATATCTTTTGGATGGTGCAGTGTAGATAAACTGCTGGAAAGCTCATTTAAAAAAAAAAAAAAAGTTATAGAGGAAAGAAAAGCAAAATCTACCATCTTTGAGGTCTTGAAATCACTAGAAACTTCAGTGTATTTGGAAGAATATATTAATTTAGTTATTCCTTTTGAAAGAAATTCTTGGAGCTTCATTTCCACAGGAAAGTAAATGTGTAAAATGTGTATACAAGAGGGGAGCTAACCAAAACCACCACATTATAAACCTATGTGTAAACAGTTGTTTGGATGTGTGTTTAAACACACACATTCAAAGACAACCAAAGCACATTCAGTCACAGGGAAATAAGTCCAGCTGTTGAATTTAGACTCAGGAGGGGTCAATTAATAATACAAATTTATATTAAATACAGAAAACAGAGTTTCATGAGAATAAAAAGTGCTGCGAAGCTGTGCTCAAGGGAGCTGCAAGTTCATGAGGTAATTTCCATTTTGCATCCACATAGAATATGTTATAATAGAGGTATGAAAATTTTGTGATAAATATTGAAACTGAGAAATCACTAGATGAATATAACTCAGTTATCACCATACATCATCACACCTATGCTTTGCAATGTGGTCATGTACACTTGTTTACAGCAGCTTACCGTAAAAAGTGATGAGAGTGAGATCAGCTGCCATTGAAATTACCTTTTCTGTTTTGGACACATTCATTGTTTGGAACTATTATCTCTAAACTCATATCTCTAAAATCAACACTAATAGAAGTGTTAATGTAATATGAAGCATGGTGTAGTATAAAAGTAAAATATAGGGTGGGGTTTCTTTTAGTGACATATACATATTTAAAACAAAGTAAGGAAGTAAATTAAAGTACTTCTTTTCTTGAGATGAGAACTAAATTATTCATGGTGAATTTCTTGTGTCTTAAATAATGCAGCTGTAGAGAATAATTCTCTTGAATGGAAACAACCAACTAATCTTTACCTGAATCATACTCAGAATCAAAACTGTATTGGCAAAGTTTCTATTGTAAACTTTTTCTATATACTTGTACAAAATGTGCATTAATTTTTTTCTGACCTATTTGATTTTAATTACTATATATGTGGTTGAAAATTTAATGAGTGGACCCCAGAAGAATAGAAGAAAATTATCAGATTTGGCAAATATTATTTATATTGGTTTAGAAAATCTCAGTACAGAAAATGTGAATTCTAACATTTGATTCTACCTATATTTTAAAACCCCACTTTTATATAATTATATCTGCACTTAGTAAGGGTAAGGAATCTTAAAATGTCATTTGAAATGTAAGTCAGAGAGAAGTATTTTGAGTTGGCAGTAAAAAAGCTGTAAGAGCAAAGAAATTAAAGTGGTACAGAAATCTGGATAAATGAGCAGACTGCAACAAACATGTATATTTTCTGCCTTTCAAACTGTATCATATTTTCACTGGTGCATAAATAGAATACTAGAGTATGCCCATTTAAGGCAGGAGCATCCAGTTTCTCAAGCAGAATGCTGTGGAAAATGGTATGTCAAAGGCTTAACTAAAGATTGTGTAAAAACCATTCAGCTTTTCCCTTATCCACTACTAACCAGATCACCTTGTCATAGAAGGGAGATATGCGAGTCAAGGAGGATTTGCCTTTCATGAAACCATGATGATTGGGCATTATCACTTGTTTGTCCTGTATGTGCTGCGTGACGGTACTCAGGATTATCTGCTCCATAAATTTTCCTGGAACTGGTGGTTCCCCCAGTTCTCCTTCCAGCCCTTCTTGTAGATGGGTGTCACATTTGCTAACCTCCAGGCAACTAGGACCTCACTATTTAGCCAAGACTGCTGATAAATTATGTAAAGGGTCTTGCTGAGCACTTCTGTCAGCTCTCTCAGTACACTTGGGTGAATCCCATCTAGCCCCATAGATGTGTATGTCTAAGTGGTGTAGTAGGTCACTCACCATTTCCTTTTGGATTATGGGGGCTTCATTCTGCTTCCTGTCATCCTGCTCAGGCGGGCTGGGTACCCTGTGAACAACTAGTCTTACTATTAAAGACTGAGGCAAAGAAGGTGTTCAGTACTTCAGCCTTTTCCTTTATCTCTATGTTTCCCCCTCCATCCAACACAGGATGGAAATTCTCCTTAGCCCTCCTTCTGTTGCTAATGTATTTGTAGAAATTTTTTTGATTGTCTTTAACGGCAGTAGCCAGGTTAAGTTCTAGTTGGTCTTTGACTCTTCTCATTTTCTTTTTGCATAGTCTCACAACTTCCATGTAGTTCTCCTGAATTTTTTTCCCCCTATTCCAAAGGTCAGAAACCTTTTTTTTTTTTTCTTTTTTTTCTCCTGAGTTCCAGCCAGAAGAACCAAGATAAACTCTGTAGGATAAACATAGATTATACTTAAAGGGAATGGATTCATGCTTCAACAGGGTAGGTTTTACAGAAAAATTTTTCACTGAAAGAGTGGTCAGACACTGGAATGGGCTTCCCAGGGAGGTAATTTAGTCACCATCCCTGGATGTGCTTAAGGGTCATTTGGATGTGGTTTTGTGGGACATGGTTTAGGGGTGAACTTTGTAGAGTAGGGTTAAAGGTTGGACTTGCTGATCCCAAGTGTCTTTTCCAACATGAATGATTCTATGATCCTAAATTAAGATTTAATTATATTTATCTATTCTAATAATATAACTTAGTTACTGTATAAATCAACAAGTATAATAAACATATGACTGATGAAAATAATTTAATGGTTTTGATTAATCAAATTATATATAGTAGGAAAATAAAAATAAATTTATTTTATCTTTTATATTATTAGACATTAAATTTTGAAACTAGCACAAACTTTTGAAAATTTGACAACAGTTAATTGAGGGTTGTCTTTGTGAGATTATTTGGAAGTGGGAGATGTCATACAGGAAATAAGATACAAGGTACTTATTCCATCTTCTTTTGATCTCATAGCTGCTCCATTTCCTTGCCATATTTAGTGAGAGTATAAATCCTGAAACAGGGTATGTGGAAGAAAGGGGTATAAGCAGACTGAATTTCATCTGCTTTGTGAAAGCTGCATATCTATATGGCTGTGCCACCACAGGACATTTTATTGATTGCAAAACTACTTCCATGTTTGTCTTAGTACATTTGAATAACTCTGTGGAATTCTGTAAGCACTGTGGTTTAGATGCCATAGCTTTTTCATGTGTCTGTGTACCCATATAACTCTTTACTCTAGAGGCCGGAGTTAAAAAGGCATTCATGAAATGGTTCACAATGAATGACAGCCATCACTGTCCAACACAAGTGTCAGTCAAATAAACAGAAAAGTCCTGATTCACAGACACTGTGTCAAAGCTGAGTTTATAGGTCTTCCCTGCGATATTATTGTGTAATTGCTTGGATTCTTGATGTTTCAGTATAAATGAAGAACAGTAGAACTGGAAAGATTTTTCCTTTAGGAATATCTTCATAGCCCTGTTGTATAACTTAAGTAATGTTTGTTAGTGTCAGTTAGGAATTGAATATAGCCTTTTAAGTTTTAGGGATATCACAATGCATCCTATCTGTCAAAGTAAGACATCTATACCAAGGCTCTCTCTCTCGCTTCCGATCTCTCCTTTTTTGAGAAGACATGGTGATCTAGTGGTTAGGGTTCAGCGCTCTCACTGCCATACCCTGGGTTCTATTCCTGGTCAGGGAAGATTCTTTGTTACTTGGTCTAGGTAATCCTGCTCTGGCAGTGGGTTTGGACTAGATGATCTTCTAGGTCCCTTCCAACCCCGAACAATTAAAAGCACTATACAATCAAATGTTATGGTATACAGAAAGTGCACAACAGCAGAAATGAAGTGTTTCACTTGACTGACCAAAGCAGTGGGATTTTTTTTGTGTTTTTTTTTTTTTTGTGTTTTTTTTTGTGTTTTTTTTTTTTGTGTTTTTTTTTGTGTTGTTTTGTTTTTGTTTTCTTTTGGGGTTTTTTTTGTGTTTTGTTTTTTTTTTTGGTTGGTTTTTGTTGTGTTGTTTGTTTATTTGTTTATATATCCTGCATATATGGATTATGAAAATTTTTCAGCTACCCTCCATTGTCCATTTGGTCCAAGCTTTGACCTACAAGTTTTAGATTAGAGTTTTACTGTCATTGTTGACATACTGGCATTTTTGGCATGTGTTGTATATTACATTGAGAAGTCATCCCTGCATTATGTTCCAGTATTTATAGATATAAGAAGTGAAGGTTTCAATTCAGTCTGATGTCTGCACCCTTTTTCTTTTGTTTTCACAAAATGGGTCACTGTAAAATCAATAATGTTTATCCATAAAGTAAAAAGAGGTGAAAAGTTGAACTTCTGAACTATTTGCCACCTCTGGATTTCAGGGGTGTACTTAAATCAAGCTGAATATATTATACTAATGAGTTATTTACATTACTAGTCTCATGAGTTATTTAATTGATTTTGAAATATGTCATTAGAAATATATGACAACTTAGTCTACAGAAATACACAAAACAAAATTCAACTACTTGCTTCAGAGTCAGGACAGTAAGGAAACAGCCTTGAATTTATGCAGAGGGATGCACTCCAAAAATTTGACTATGTTTCTAAACTTCTAAACTTGTAATGTGAATTGAAAGGTTGGATTGTATTTGAGTGTATAGAAGACTCATTCATCTTTCTAAAAAGTAGCAATAGATTAAGTTTTACAAGGATCGTGGCTGAAAATAAGAAAAAGTTCTAAGAGGCAATACAAAAACATAGGGAAATGAATGTGAATTTTCACAGTATTTATATAGCAAAAAAAGTCATTTCTTCACATTTGTCTGGGGAAAAAAACCTGCATTTTCCACTGTTGTATCCTTAAGAGCAGTTAGAAACCTAGACTTTTCTAGCACACATTGTAGAGGCTATAGCATGCAAAATAATTAAGTTATTCATAAAGACCTCACAACATGCCCATTTTGAACATAAAAAAAATTACTTGCAAAAGGGTGGCCAGATAAAATAGAAAATCACGCAACAAAAGATTTTAGTCTTGTGTAGAAATTTAAAACTTCTTGTAAAATTGAGAAAATAATTTATCAATAAGGATATTATATTTTTATACTATAATTAAGGAATAACTTCAACTGAGGAACAAGATAATCCACATTTTTTATGAGGTTAGGGTTGAAAACAGGGAGCTGTTTTGGGGTAGTTAATCCAGTATAAAACCTGTATGTTAATTTAATTCCAGGCAATTAGTTAATACAGTTGTATGCAATGGCTAAATAACAGACATATTAGGCTTTGGATACCAAGTGGTAATGCTGTATGTTACTATCATAGAGACTTGGCATCTATTTATCTTTTGAGGTAAATCTGAATACAGTGAATTTTGACATATATAGTATTTGGGTAGACAGGCTTGGCAGGAAATTTTGGAATGTATTTTATCCATGTTATTATTTGATGTTTCTGTGAATATATAATATTATTTGAACATTTGTAAGCATTTGTCAAAAAATTGACAAAAAAAATTTAACTTTAGCTAATTTGAAGTCACCTTGATTAAAGGATTGCATTTCTGAGATGATGAAAAGTTTTGATAGTTATTTGGCCCCTTTCCAAAATATGAAGCATATTATGATACCCAAATGTGTATTCCATTTTGGGAATGTTTTCTATAAAATTATAAAGAACTAGTAGGTGATATAACTGAAATCCTGTTTTACTGGTAGTTTTGCCAAATGATACAGTAATGAATACTATGAGGTATTCTAAATATACAGAGAGAGGATATACTATCTGAAGACTAGGGAGGAATCACCTTATGTACAATACTTCTCATTGCTTTTCTTTTTGTAAAATCAAATTACTTACAACATTATTCAAAGGAAACAAATTCTTGAAATTTCCTGTGACAAGCTTTCTAAGTTTCCAACTACAGAGAAGACAGATGTGGCAAATGGTTAGCTTAAGTACTGCTCTACCACCTTTTGCAAACAGGTGGTTAGCTTAAGTACTGCTCTATCGCCTTAGGAAACTTAAAAAGCTAAGAAAAACTCAGTTGCTTGTATCTTGATCTAGGCACCCCATAACAGGATATAAAATATTACTCCAAAATACTAAACTGTAAAATGAGACACTTTTTTTTTTTTTTTTTTTGTCTAGGCCTTTTAATATTTTTTATTCAAAATGTTGCTTTGACTGGTCTATCAGGTAATAAAGTGTTTGCAAAATTTAATTTTAAGTGTCTATGGAAGAGTGAGGATACAATACATTTTTAATTTCAGAAGCCTATAGAACAGTAGATTCTAATATTTTACTATAAACTCATATGTGCAGTTCTGTAGAAAATAACCTATTTTATGACTCATATTGTCTTAAGCACTCAAGCCTCCAAGCCTCCCCCTCCACCACTTCCCCACCTTCCAACTGGTTATAAGCCTGACTGTCTTCCAGAAGGGCCTCATATCTGTTTTTCAGAGGCATCTGAGGAGTAGAAACAAGTAAGGGAGGTGTTCTCCTTCTAACATGCCCACGAACTTGCCTCCACTCACCCCCTTTACCTGGGGTTCTGTTATTAGTATGAGAGAGGCAGGGCACAGGGGCCCCCTGATCCTGGG
>JANITV010179398.1:0-10333 GCA_027564255.1 Corythornis leucogaster | reverse complement strand
CAGTTAGTTAGAAACCTGAGCTGAAAAGTAAAATCACTGAACAGAATTTGCTTGGTTTTCACCCAAACCAGGACATTTAGGTTTTCACGGTTTTGGCAGACTAGTGACACTAAGAATTTATGTTGCCTTGGTTAGATCCTTAGTACTAGTTCCTAGTTTGTACAGTATATGGTTTGTCACAATGCTGGGAATAAATTTTCTATTTCCATTATTTTCCATTTTTAAAAAATTTCCATTTTTCTTTTATTTCAGTTCTTTTTCATCTGTGTTCCTTCCTGCCTTCTCTGATCATTTCCCCTGGTTACATTTCTAGGGTGCTTCTCTGGTTCTTTCCCTTTGTTTTTGTTTCTAGAGTGATGCACTGTGAGAGCTGTCATGAGTCAGAGGTGATGTGCTGGTACTGAGAGGCCTGTGCTACTTACAGTGCTTAAACCTCCTTGGTTTTATGGTTGTTATTCCTATTTTTTGTTTACCATTCAGTCTGCATGACCATGAAGTAGGAATATAATTTATCCCTTAGTTCCATATTGATTTAGGTTCTGAGTTTCTTCTGATTTGTGTAAAAATTAACAAAAAGTCTTGCTTAGCTATTTCATCAGTAATAGTACTTGTAAGAGCACTAAACCTTCACAGCATGTTAACATATATATTAAACCATTTATGCAGCAGTTATTCACTGAACAAGTCTTTATTTTTTTCCATTTCTATTGTTTTCTTGCTTCACTTGATTAAAATCAGTTTTCGCTATGTGAACCATTTTGTTAAGACAAAAGCTAATGAAAATACTGTGGAAGAAGTATTATTAAATGTGTCTGAGTTGTGTAAGATTAATATTTGGTGATATTCATTTAATGGGATGAGGCCATGAAGGTGTAGAAATGATACTGAGAAAAGAGGATGAATCCATAGATTTGTATTACTGATCTGGAAGAGAAATCCTCACTGGATCAGTCTGTTGCCTGACCGGTGAATAGTCACTGAAATGGCCATCACAAATGCTAGTTATTTGTTGGTATTGTGTTGACAGCTTCAGCAGGGAGGCCTGTGTGTGTCGAAGATGAGCATAGCTTTGTAAGTACATCTCTCTAGGTGTCTGCTTAAGAAGGCAGTCAGGATGTGCAAGGGTGTTCTGACAGGGCTACAGCCAGAGGCGATTTTAGCTCCTTGAAGACAATGACTTTGCACCCTTAACAATAAATCCCATTAGATTTTGTTTTCATTAAAAATGTGAATGAAGGGGATGTTATTAGGAATGGCAATAGACTTGGAAGAATTAACTGCAGAGATTTTTAAAAGTGGACAGAATTGCAAAAAATAACTATGAATCCCCAGATTTTGTTATTGGTTTACGTTTCCTGTTTCAAATCTAGTGTGAGTGTCTAACATTTATAACTCCCATTGTGAAACCTCCTGAGCAGGGGTACTTGTTAATACCACTCCCAAGCATTCCAGCCCACTGTTTGAATCTTATTTCTCAATTTTCATAGAGTCATAGAATGGTTTGAGTTGTAAAGAACCTTTAAATGTCATCTAGTCTCCCAGAGCCTTCTATTCTCCAGGCTGAACATCTTAGGAAGGACATGGACCTGATGGAGTGGGTCCAGAGGAGGGCCACAGACATGATCAGGGGGCTGGAACAACTCTCCTACGTGGACAGGTTGAGGGAGCTGGGGTTGTTCAGCCTGGTGAAGGTTCCAGGAAGACCTTATAACCATTTTCCAGTACCTGAAGGGAGCTTATAAAAAGACTGGAGAGGGCCTGTTTACAAAGTCCTGTGGTGAAAGGACAAGGGAAACTGGTTTTAAATTAGAAAGAATTGGATTTAGATTAGAGATCAGGAAGAACTTTACCACAAGAGTGGTGGAGCACTGGAACAGGTTGTCCAGGGAGGTGGTTGAGGCCCCATCCCTGGAGACATTCAAGGTGGGGCTTGATAAGGCTCTGAGCAACCTTCTCTAGTTGAAAATGTTCCTGCTCTCAGCAGGGGGGTTGGAGTAGATAACCTTTAGAGGTCCCTTTCAACCCAGACATTTATATGATTCTATGATCTCCAATTGTCTAGGTCTTTCTTCATAGAAGTGTTCCAGCCTACTGGTCATTTCTGTGGCCCTTCTCTGGACTTGCTTCAAAAGGTCATTGTCTTTCCTATGCTGAGGATACCAGAGCTGGACTCATTACTCCAGGTGGGGCCTCATGTGAGCAGAGCAGTGGGGCAGAATCACCTCCCTTGACCTTCTGTCCATGATTCTTTTGATGCAGCCCAGGATGCAGGATGCAGTTATCCTTCTGGGCTGTGATCACTATCAATCCAGGCTGGGAGATGAGGTGCTGGAAAAGAGCTCTGCAGAAAAGGACTTGGGGATGTTGGTGGATGAGAAGCTGGACATGAGCCAACAGTGTGCACTTGCAGCCAAGAAGGCCAATGGCAGCCTGGGCTGCTGTGTGTCCAGCAGATGGAGAGAAGTGATTCTGCCCTTCTACTCTGCTCTGGTGAGACCTCACCTGGAGCACTGCATCCAGTTCTGGAGCCCTCAACACAGGAAAGACATGGACCTGATGGGGTGGGTCCAGAGGAGGCCACAAAGATGCTCAGATGGCTGAAACAACTCTCCTACGAGAACAGGCTGAAGAAGTTGGGGTTGTTCAACATGGAGAACAGAAGGCTCCGGGGAGACCTTAGAGCCACCTTCCAGTGCCTGAAGAGGCTACAGAAATGCTGGAGAGGGGCTGTTTCCAAGGGCCACCAGTGAGAGGATGAGGGGTTAGGGGTTTCAATTAGAGAAGAGTAGATTTAGACCAGATATCAGGAAGAAGGTCTTTACCTTGAGGGTGGTAGAACAGAGGAATAGGCTTCCCAGGGAGGTGGTTAAGGTCCCATTCCTGGAGATATTCCAGGTGAGGTTGGACAAGGCTTTGAGCAGTCTGGTCTAGTTGAGGGTATCCCTGCTCACTGCAGGAGGGCTGGATAGATGACCTTTGGAGGCCATTTCCAGCCCTAAACATTCTATGATTCTAAGATGGGAAAATTAGAATTAATGATCTTGATATCATAACAGATAATGTCCATCTCACTATTGTGTGGTTACTGGGATAGCTGAAATCTCTACTTCTGACCTATGCTGTCTTTGCAAACCTCTTGAAGCATCCTTGTGACAGCTGTGCAGGTGAATGATAATGCCTGTGGAAGTGGCTTATAATTGAAAACTGTTAGTAGTGATCACCTACTAACAGTGAAAGGGAAAGGAGCTGAATATTCTTGTCAAGACAAACTCTTACAAACCCCTAAATATTCTTGTCAGAATCCAGATATACATATGAAAGACCTTGAGATGGAAGACAAAATATACTCCCATAAGCACTGTTCCACTGGCTGTCCAGACAAGGAAACTGGAGGACCTTCCTAATTCCTTTTCCCAGCCCTTAGTATCTCCCATCAAAAAATGTAGTCATGATTTTCCATCCTGTCCAACTGGACCTTCTTTGTCCCTAACTCCTTCTCTGCAGGCTGAAAGCATTCCTGTCTTTGGGGTGACATCCCAGGGTTATGAATCCTCATATGATTCTGGAAGGTAGATAAGCCTTGTATTTCATATACACTCCTCATTTGTTTGTGTAAAGTGCTGAGGATGCCTAGAGCATGTTAAGTACCACAGAGACATTAAAAGACCCATCACAAGACCCCACTTGCTCAAGGACAGTGTTGTGAGACCAGATGTTCCTGGAAGCATCTGGTAGTAAACTCCAGACAGCTTTGCATATGTTGAATAAGTTGAACGCATACCAGTGCCCTGAATGAGATTCAGTGTTTTAGTGCCCTCTGGCCTACTTAATTCAAAATGGTCCTTCACATCCATGTGAATCAGTGTATGCACCAAGAAGCCTAGATCTGTCAGTTTAAGTATGGATATGATCAGCTGAAATACTCTGTCCAGTTTTGGACTCCCCAGTTTGAGAGAGAGTGATCTACTGAAAAGAGTCCGATGGAGAGCTACGAGTATGATTAAAGGGACCTGAGCATCTCCCCTATGAAGAAAGACAGGGAACTGGGGCTATTTAGTCTTCAGAAGAGAAGACTGAGACTGACCTTATTAAGGTCTACAAATATCTGAAGGGTGGGTGGTCAAATGGAAGGAGCCAATCCCTTTTCTGTAGTGCCCAGAAATAGGACAAGGAACAATGGGTATAAACTTGATCATAGAACATTCCACCTCAACATGAGGAGGAGCATCTTTACTGTGAAGGTGACAGAGCACTGGAACAGGCTGACCAGAGAGATTGTGGAGACACCTTCTCTAGAGACTTTCAAAACCCATCTTGATGATCCTGCTTTGGCAGGTGCTTGGACTCGATGATCTCTGGAGATCCCTTCCGACCCCTAACACTCTGGAGATATTCAAAACCCACCTGGATATGTTCCTGTGTGATCTGGTCTAGGTGATCCTGCTCTGGCAGGTGGGTTGGACTAGATGATCTTTCAAGGTCCCTTCCAGCCCCTGACATTCTATGATTCTATGATTCTGTGATTGTGTAGGGTTCTGGATAAGTACATGGAGAACCAGTCAATACTGACATCCCCCTTGCTCTCCAGCCAGTGCTGATATTAACTTTGCTCTGGCCACAGTGTGATCAGGACATACGCTAGGTTGTTCAGAGCTCTCTTCATTCCTGCATGTAAACTGCAGTCCCATGCTCTGACTGCACTGAAGACATACTTTTGTAGTGTGGTTGCTTCTATGGGTATATTTACGCTGTATATATTGTGTCAAACTGAACTCCTGGATTATCTGCTGTGAACTCCTGCTTTATTCAAACTTTAATTAAAAAAAAAAAAAAAAGGGTGCCAAAATTCTGGCCAAAACATGATCGTTTTTCTTTAAGCCTAGGCAATAAATACACTTATTTCATATATGTACATTACTGTTCTATCTGAGGTCAGATATTTTTAGGCCCCCCCCCCGTTCTAGTGGGAGCTGAACACAAAACAGCATACGAGGGCTGTCCCTTTTTTGGAAGACACATAGCCATGGCACTGAGAACAGGACAGTGATTGTAGTATTCCAGAGCAAGCAGAATATACTGAATTTCAGCTGTCTTTATAGCTAGGCTAGTGAGTAATAAGATAAGTGAAATGGTGCAGTTAGTGCTGATCAGCAAATGTCTCTTAAAGGTCAGGAAATGTCATTTTATTATTCTCCATTGTCAGTCATAAAGGCTGGGTCACTGCTTGGCCTAAGTGAGAGAGACAGAATGGGAAAACAGTCCTGGAGACTTTTTTTCCCTATTATGAGATGTCTAAAATCATCCTTGCATGTTTTTCAGCCAATGCTGCTGGAAAGTGGGGAGATTATAAATGTGTTTTGCTGAAGGCAAAAATCTTGATGCTGGAGGAGGCCACTGGCAATTACATGGCCAAAACCCATCACAAAGGCTGCAGGTCAGCATTGCCTTTTTGAATGTTGCTGTACCTCAGGGACATCAAGCACGCAGTTAAACTCAGTCTTAAATGAAAAGAAGGAGAGTTTAATTATGGTATCTTACTGCAGAGGAGCATTAATTAATTTTTAAGTGTGTTTGATGTAATAGGAGAATTTCAGGAGAGGGCTGTGTGGAGTTGAAAGCTATGGACACTGGTTTCTCTTAAGGAGTGTGGAGCAGCATCCAGGAGCATGGGGACAGCAAAGATCTGTCAGTAACTACTGTTTGGCTTATCTAGTAAAATACTTTAAAAGCAATTAAAAAAAAATCATCTATATTTTACTATGCCAAATGTAACTTAAAGCCTTATGTGTGTTGAGGTGGGTTTTTTTGTTTGTTTTGGATTTTGTGTGTGTGTGTGGTTTTGTTGTTGTTTGTATTTTTATTTTGTATTGTGTTTTTGTAATTCTTTAAATATATTTAACCTTTATGGTATGTTCTGACAGCATTATCCCCAAAATAATCCCATGGAAAACCTTTAGCAACTCCCATAGAATATTTTACTTGTTATTACTGTTTTTGTATATCTTGCTGTGCATGCTTTCAGTGACAGTAAAGGGCTGATATCTTGGTATTTGTTGTTTTCACATATCTCTTGTCTACCTCTAATTATTCTTTGAGTATTTTTAATCTTTCAAACCTTTGTTATAGGCTTTCTGTGCTCCTAAATGTTTTAATTGGCCTGACAGAATTTTTTGACTGCATTTTTTTGTGAGCTGGGAAGACCATAGCAAAGGATTATTTTCTAGGGGAGCAGAGTCTTTAACCTTTTCAGTAATGCTTTATGTGTTACTATATTCTTTATAGTTGGTTTGCCATTTTTCCATTTGTTGCTGTTGTCTGTTTCTATTATATTTTTACTAAGCTATCACTGTGACCTCCTGGCCATGTCCTTTAGCAAGCACATTTACATATCGCATCAAAAATTAATGCTGAGTACAGGAGTTCCAGGCATATCATTGCAATGTGACTGCATGGTTGCATTAAAGAAATATTAAAGTGCAGCCTGCAATTTTGGTTTTGCATTAATGCAACCAGTATCAGTCCTTATTAAGAAATTGAACTTTGTGAAAAGATTTCATGAAATCTGCAGCACATTGATACCAGTGTGGTTTTTATTTTTTCAATTTTTTTTTATTTTACTATTAGGTTGTGTGATGATAAAAAAAAAAAAAAGGAAAAAAACCAAAGCTTAAGGAGCTGAAATGTACTGCTGATCCTGTGTTTGTTTTTTATTAAATTCCTTTCTTGTCCTTTTATTTATGAGGAAGGGGAAGCATAAATCACAGAATAATAATGTTTGGAAAGGACTTCCTAGATCACTGAGTCCAACCATACCTAAAAAAACATAACAAAACAAAACACCACACCAAACACAGTCCCCTATATTCCTGCTCTTAGAGCATTTCTTGAAGCACCTTGTCAATTCATTTCTTAAATTCCTCCAGTGATGGTGACTCAACCCCCTCCCTAGGCAAGCTGTTCCAGTGCCTCACCACTCACTCTGTAAAGAATTTCTCCCTAGTATCTAATCTAAACCTCTCCTGCTGCAACTTCAGGCCATTTCCCCTAGTTCTATCATTAGTAATTAAGGAGAAGAGGACAACACCCACCTCTACAACATCCTTTCAGGTAGTTGTAGAGGGCAATGAGGTTCCCCCTCGAACTCTTCTTTCCAAACTAAACATGTCCAGCTCCCTCAGCCTCTCCTCATACAACTTGTCCTCTAAGCCCCTCACGAGCTTGAATGCCATACATTCCAGCACCTCAATGTCTTTCCTATAATGAGGGGCCCAGAACTGAACACAGTACTTGAGATGAAGCCTCACAAGGGCTGAGTACACCAGCACGATAACTTCCCTCCTCCCGCTGACCACACTGTCTTATACAAGCCAGGATCCTGTTGGCCTTCTTGGCCACCTGGGCACACTGCTGGCTCATGTTCAGCCATCTGTGTACCAGCGCCCCCAGGTCCTTTTCTTCTGGGCAGCTTTCCAGCCACTTCTCCCCCAGCCTGTTGCACTGCTGGAGGTTGTTGTGACCAAAATGCAGGACCCAGCACTTAACCTTATTGTCCCTCATAAAATTGGCCTTAGCCGATTGATCCAACCTGTCCAAATCCCTCTGCAGAGCCTTCCTGCCCTCAATCAGATCAACAGTCCCACACAATTTGTTGTTGTCTGCAAACTTACTAAGGGTACTTTCAATCCCCACATCCAAATCATAAATAAAAATGCCAAGCAAGACTGGCCCCAAAACTGATTCATAAGGGACACCACTGCTGACCGGAAGCCAGCTGGATTTCACCCCATTTACCACAACTCTATCGGAATGATCAGCCAGACAGTTTTTAATCCAGTTAAGAGTACATTTGCCTATGACAAGATTTGCCAGTCTCTCTGGAGAATGTTGTGGGAGACTGTGTCAAAGACCTTACCAAAATCAAAGTTTATAACATCCACAACCTTCCCCCTCATCCAAAAGGCAAGTCACATGGTCATAGAAAGATGACTTAGGAATGCATAACTCGCCTTAATTTCTGTGGCCGCTATCTGGTTGAAAACTGCAAGAGGTTTCAAAATCTCTACTGATGCCCACAGTGTGCTGAATAAGACAGAACGTGCTGTCTGGTTCAGCTCTGAAAAGCTTGCAGTCTAAGCAAGACAGTGAGCGATACCATAAGAATAAATCAGTGTTGGTTGATTTGTTATTGTGTTGTGGGTTTTGTTTGTTTGTGGTTTGTTTTGGGGCTTTTTTCAATGATTAACACAGCTGTTCACTTCCTTTCTGTGGAACTTGTCACAAGAGTGAGTTGTTGTTGCAGATATGTACAGTGGCTGAAATAGGGAAGAGCTTCCATGTGTGGGACATTGGAAAAAATGACCAGAAGGTCATGATCTCATTGTTGATATCATTACTCAGTTGCTGTCTCACAGTGGTAGTGCTCTGATCATGTGAGGCTGTAACTTAGGAGACTTGGGCTTCTGTCACATATCATAGAATGTTAGGGGTTGGAAGTGACCTATAAAGATCATCTAGTCCAACCTCCCTACATTCTCTGACAACAGTCCTATACTCCTCCCAGGTGGCCAGCTCCTCCTTCCATGATCTGTAGGCTCTCTTCTTCCACTTAAGTTTGCTTAGCAGTTCCTTAATTAACTAAGCAGGTCTCTTGGCCTCCTTTCTTGATTTCTTGCTTACTGGGATGCACTGATCTTGAGATTGGAAGAAGACGTCCTTAAATGTTAACCAACTATCCTGGGCCCCTCTGCCCCCTAGGACCCTGTTCCATGAGATTTCACCCAGAAATTGCTGGAAAAGGCCACAGTTGTACCTCCTGAAATCTGGGGTTGTAGTCCCTCTTGATATCCTCCTATTCCTGCCAGACAAGATCTTGAACGCCACCGTCTTGTGATCACTAAGGCCAAGGCTGCCCTCAACCTTCACTGCTTCAACCAGACCCTCCTTGTTGGTGAGGATAAGATCCAGCACTGTTCCCCTCCTGGTTAGCTCCACCATCATTTGCATCAAGAAGTTATCATCAATGCACTGGAGCATATAGAAGCATTTTCATGTTAAAATGTATCATTTAATACTTCTTTGTCTCGTTTCTCTTTGGAGATGTTTCTGTTTCCCACACTTAGTGGTGAATTCGTTAAACTTGTGTGAAATGCCCAGATACTAAGCTGATCAGTGGTTCATGAAAAAGTACAAGCAAGTAGGAAGGACTCTAAGTGATTTTAAATCATCACAAGAACATGAGACGTTATTTGGGTGGCAAAATAGTCCCTTTTGTCTCTTTTAATAATTAAGGGGCAAAGTATTGGGTTTCCTGGGGCTCATTAAAACTTTTCCAGAAAATAAAGAATATGGTGAAATAGCAGCAAATGTTGCTGCTGTGCTGAACATTCATAGCCACGTTGTACACATGCAGAACAGTTGAGCACTGAGCTATCCTGGGATGCAAGAACAGAAAAGGTCTCCAGGATTCTTGAGTCTAGTCCACAGACACTTTCAGTGGCCATATCACAGGAGGCTCTAGGTGTCTTATTTTCCACCTACCAGTGGATGAGGATGTATACCTCTATGGCTCCTTCCCACTAACATTTATAGGCTAAATTTAGGAAGCTTAATACTCCACCCTGGTGTTCAGATGGAGCACACCCCAGTTCAAGATTCTCTGCAAAGACAATCCTGTTTCCAGTTCAGTTTTTGAAAGAACTTTCTTGTTGTCTCTCTTTCCTCCCCTTTTGCTCTCTATTAGTTTTTAAGTATTATATTTATTTTAGTACCCTAGGCTACTGTCTGCTTCTATTTTGCATTCCTTTGGCTCTTTCTTTGGTGGTGGTGAGAAGGAAGTGCATACTGCATTGAGTCCATATCTGTTAGTTCTGTTCTTTATTTCCTGGTGAATTGTGCTGATGTTTCCTCCATAAGAAAACTTGTCCATGCTACTGCAAGACAGACTGTTCACCTCTAAACATTACCTGCCTTGATGTGTAAACAGGGCCAATTCCCCACACCTGTAGAAGACAGAAATTACAAGAAATCACAAAAGAGAACAGGACAGAGAAAATAAAAGTAGATATATGTCACTATCCAATATTAGGACACGTGGTAATTTTTAGGAAAGCTTTAAAGGTGATCCAAGCAGGTATAGTCTCAGGGTTTCACAGATTCACAGGTATTAGGGGTTGGAAGGGACCTAGAAGATCATCTAGTCCAACCCCCCTGCCAGAGCAGGATAACCTAGACCAAGTCACCCAGGAACAGATCCAGGCGGCTCTTAAGTGTCTCCAGAGATGGAGACTCCACAACACCCCTGGGCAGCCTGTTCCAGAGCTCTGGCACCCTCACT
>JANITV010179367.1:0-10335 GCA_027564255.1 Corythornis leucogaster | reverse complement strand
TCTGGGTCGTTGGGGGCGCGCGGGGGTGTGCGGCGGGTGGGGGTGTGGGGGGCGGGAGGGGGCGGGGGGGGTGGGGAGAGTGGGACAGAATTTCCCAAACTGTTTGCCTGGAAACGTTTTGCTCTTGTCCGAACAACAGGCTGTGAGTGGTGACAGCCTGGCTTAGGCACTGACAGATTGTGAAACCTGGGCAGCTCCTGAAAAGGGCTAATGAGGTTTTTCCCTGCTTCACCCAAAAACCTGCTGCTTCTTCACAGGACAGGCAGGAGGAAATGACCTCAACTTAAAAAAGGAAATGTAGTATCAGAAGCACAGATTCCCTAATTCAGAAGTTTAGTGATACTTTTTTCTAGAAAAGAGTGTGGGATATGTGTCAGCACCAGTATGGCCAGCAGGACCAGGGCAGGGTTCATGTCATGGGACTGGGCACTGGGGAGGTGACCTCTTGAATCCTGGTTTGGTTTTGGGCCCCTCACTCCAAGGTAGACACTGAGGGGCTGGAGAGTGTCCAGAGAAGGGCAGTGAATCTGGGGAAGGGTCTAGAGCACAAGTCTGGTGAGGAGCAGCTGAGGGACCTGGAGTTGAGCCTGGAGAAAAGGAGGCTCAGGGGAGACCTCGCTCTTGGCAACTCCGTGACAGGAGGTTGGAGCCAGGTGGAGTTGGTCTCTTCTCCCAAGGAACAAGTGACAGGACAAGAGGAAATGGCCCCACGTTGAACCAGGGAAGGTTTAGGTTGTGACCTGAGGAACAATTTCTTCCTGGAAAGGGCTGTGAAGGACTGACCCAGTCTGCCCAGGGCAGTGGTGGAGTCCTCATCCCTGGAGGGATTTCAAAGCCATGGAGATGTGTTGCTGAAAGACGTGGCTTAGTGGTGACCCAGCAGTGAAGGGTTAGCAATTGGACTCAATGATCTTAAAGGTCGCTTCCTAGCAAAATGATTCTGTGATTCTTGCTTTGTCTCCCTTGTGCAGGTGGGAGTGGTGCATTGGGGCCGCTCGGGGCATTGCTTCTTCGCTTTGCCACACAGGAGTCTCTTGATTTTCTGCCTGTCCCTGTAAGGACACTGCCAAAATAGCTGTGTGCTCACAGTGGAGGGTAAACAAACCCCTCTAAGATAGTTTTGCCCCTGCAGAATCAATGCCTCGTGCCTGTGGTGTGATGCCTGTGGTGTGATGCCTGGCTGCTCTTCCACACCGTTGGCTGCAGCTTGAAGCCTCCGTTGCAAGTCACATCTCGAGAGGTGTTTCAGCACATGCAGCTGCATCTCAACAGGGCTTGGCTGCCATCCCACGAGGGTCTGCGACCATGCTTCTGCAGCAGACCTGCCTGTTGGTCCTTGCCATCCTCTGATCTCACAGTTCACGTACCAGTGGGTGGGTTTACTCATTGGCAAAGAAATGTTATGTGCTAAAGCTCCTGAGATCCATGTCTGAAGAGCACTCTGTGCTGGTGGTTCAGAACTAGGACTATTAAAGCTGCCTTGATAATCCATGTAGTTTCTAATTTCAGTAAATTTATTTTAGAGCTGGAGTAATGTGAGTGCCCTGCAGATCTCTTGGATGTTCTTTCCAAGTTGCTCTGCCTCCAAACTCAACCCTGGTTCCTTGTTGTCTTTTTGTTCGGCTGCACTGTGGGTCTGCAGAGGTCCTTTTCATATGTTGTTCATCTTGGTGGTGTTGGCAGCAGCTGGAGCTTTGCCCCAGCAGCCCTTGGCTATCGTTCCCCCCCATCCCCTCTGCTGGCATGCAACTCACAATGAATTTAACAAGGGAAGGACTCATTTCCAAAGGTAGCTTTTGTTTCCTGGGAACCCTCTGCCCCATTGAGCTTAAATTGTTTGTACAAGATTTCCTTTTTTCCTATTTATGTTTTTGTTGTGTGGAGTTTTTTGGTTTTTTTTTTTTTTCATCTACTTACGTATCTTGCCTAGAAGATTGCATTTTCTACATGTGGGACCAAAAAGTTCAGCACTTTTTTCTCCAAGACCATGGGTCACGTTAGGTTATTGTAAAAGAAATCATAGAGTCATTGACTGGTTTGGGTTGGAAGGGACCTTTCAAGATCACCTGGTCCAAGCCTCCTGCAGGGAGCAGGGACACCTGTAACTAGAGCAGGTTGCTCAGAGCCCCAACCAACCTCACCTGGAATGGTTCCAGGGATGGGCCATTGATCACCTCTCTGGGCAACCTGGGCCAGGATCTCACCACCTTCAGTGTAAAATATGTCTTCTCTTTTGTCTAAGTCTCTCTCTTTCAGTTTAAAACCATCACCCTGTGTCTTGTCCCAACAGGCCTTGCTAAAAGCACACAGTTCTTCTGGGAGCCAAAGTGAAAACTTCGGGAGGCGTCAGTGAAGCTGAGAATTGGGCTCTGAGTGCAGCTATTCACACGCCTTTGGGGAGCTGCCCGGTGGCATGTCCAGAATCCCAAAGCCCTGGGGATTACTGGTTTGTGGTTCTCACGTTGGATTTGCTGTGAGCTCCTGGTTCTTTTTATAGAGAGACTATCCCAGGGTATTTCTGTGAGGGGATTTCTGACCTTTGAACATGAAGACACCAAGTTGAGGAGTAGCGCTGTAAATCCAAAGTGACTTTGCTTGGTGGTCCTCATTAAAATTCAACATTTTTCTAGTTTCAGACATTGCTTCTTGGGGTGATTTGTCCTTGCCACATGCTGGAACTGTGCCGAGAGATCTCTTTTGGTGGGGTGACTTCTTGGTGTGCTTGTCTTGGCATTGTCAGAGAGGGTGCCAGAGCCATCACGCCTCTCAGTGACTGTCCTCTTGGAGCTTGCCAAGAGAAGCACCTTCAGGTGAACTTAACTTGGTAAAAAAGGCCTTTGCAGAAGAGAGTTTTACTACAGGTCAGGAATTCGGGGGATGGATTTGGGTTTTGATCTGATGGGACTGGTGGTACTAAGTCTAAAAGAGGTGAGAGAAGGTGAGGTACAAAAAAAAAGCACAGAGAGGGTAATGCAAATATGAAGTCACCTGAGCAATGGAGTCTTTTATTAACTAATAGTACTTGGTGCTAATTATCTTTATGAGACTGTGCAAACATTAATTAAGCTGCTACGACCTGTGAGGTAGGTAAGGAGGAATAGTCAGGTTTATGTGCAGGAGAGCTGATGAGGATGCTAAAATCTATGGGCGCTGAGGAGTCCTGTGGCTTTTGGTTGGGCTCTTTGCCAGCAGCTCCACAAGATGCCCCATGTGATGATTTGCCTTCAGGTTACCTTCTGTTTTTAAGCAAATTTGTGTCTGCTGGTGTAGTTGGATATTTATGATGAGATGAAGAGAAAATAAGGCAGGGCTTGTTCAGGACCCTCAGGGCTGTGTGGCCAACAGAAATTGCAGGTCATTTTTTCCCTAGTTACCTTTTGCAGGAGGAGAATGCTAAGGAAGAGAAGAGTGGACAAGTGGTTTGTCTTTTCCTGTATTCACCCCAAACTGGAGCTAACATTGATGTTATCAAGAGAACTGTCCTCTTCCTTTAGTAGGTGGGAGCTAAGTTAAGGAGGCCTCCTTGAGAGAGGTGAAATAAGGAAAGAATTGAAAGTTTTCTGGGAGATCTCCTGCTGGAAACATTAATGTGTTTGTGCATATGATGTTCCCTTTCGATTTATCTGGAAACAGAAGATGTATAGGAAGTAATTGATACTGCAATAAAGTCTTTGAGCTGCTCTTGTGCACGTGCTTGTTCTCCTGGACTGTCATCTGCTTATAACACAATGGCAGTACCAAAAGCCCTCAGGTGGGATTTGAAGAGGTGACTTAAGTGTCTTGGCCAAAGTGGGGAGCAGACCTGTCATGGGCATCTTGGCCATTGTGGTGTGCAAGTGCTTCATGGGGACATCCTGGGCAGGATCAGCAGCACATCTCCCATGACATAATGATATTTAAGGTCCCTTTCAACCCAAATCATTCTATGACATCCCTCTGCATCACCCAGACAGGCTGCAGTAGGACCTTTTGGCCCAAAGGCCTGAAAGCACCTGTCACAAGCTTGGTGAATGTCAAGACACCAAGGATTCAAGTCATGTTATTGGGCTGGTAACACGTGAAGGACAAAGGAGCTGGTTTTCATAGAAAGATCTCGAGCAAGGGAGACCCGAAATAACTGTCCTGTGAACTGGGACAGTTGTCGTTGCTGGAACAGCTCAGTAATAGTAGGAGGCTGGTCTGGGAATGTGGAGAGTGTCAACTCCTGCCACGGTGTCAGGTTGTCATTTGTTAGTATTTGCCTTTGCAGCCAAGTTTCTCTTCTGACTTTTTGGATGAACTTGGTGTTAGAAGTTGGAAGGGTGGGATTTTCAAAAGTGCATCCCTGGTGTGTGTGTTGCTGACCTGCTTCTCACAGGCTCTTTAAGAATCTATGGCTGTACTCATTGGATGTAAATCATCCTAGTTTTTTTTTTTAGTCTCCTACTGGGCTAAAAAATTTGAAAAGCTGATAGTCACAAAATGGAAAAAAAAATAAATCCACATGTGAGCCCACACTGGGGAGCAGAAGGCTTTCTCAGATCTGCTGCTTTAGGTGATGCTGATTGGAGTGATTCCTCACCAGTTTCTCCTTTCATGCTGTCATTCCCAAACCTGCTTCTCCCCAGATGCTCAGAAAGAAACTCAACTTGCTAAAAATGCTTAAGCTGGATTGTTTTACACAAGGCAGGCAGCAGATTGCAAACACAGTTAGCTCCTACATCCACTGCAGGATGATCATGGCAATGTCCTAACACTGGTGAGATGCAGCCAGAGCATCTCACCATGTCCAGTGCTGAACAGAGCCTGGCTACTGTGGTGGGTCTGAAGACCTAAGAGACCCTTCTGCTCCAAACTGCACTGTGGAGAAAGTTTTCTCCCAAAAAGCTACAGAAGGGCTGGTTCTGCTATTGTGTTATGGAGGGTGGATGGTGCAAGGGTCAACCTTGGCTTAGGAATGAGCCTCCTTTTGTAAATAATTGTCAAGGTGAGAGGTTTGAACACAGTAGTTAATGATGAAATGGAGACTGGGCAGTTCTCTGTAAGATTCTGGCAGTTTTTTCTCATTGGTGCTGTTATTGATGGTACTTCTGTCTTCTGCTTTAATTTCTTTTCTTGGATCGAATGTGCATTGTGCTGGGAAGTTGACACCTTGTGCTTCTCTCCATGTGACCTTTCCCCAAGTGCACAAAATAGCAAGGAAAGAAGGGCTTTAAGGGAAGACTCTTCTAACTTAAATAATCTTTGTTTATTCATTTAACACAAAGAAAAACTATTTGCCCTCTCCCTTGAAAATGGGTCACTATTTCTTGACCTGCTTCCCCTCTGCAGGGAAACATGGATGGTGCAGTGAGAACAGAGGATACCATCAGTTCCCTTTGGAAACACTTTTTCATTTTTCCTTTTCGATAATTTTTCTTGAAATTGCCAGTGCTGTTTCTCTGCACAGCTTTAATCCTAAGTATGTCTTCCAAACCAAACATTTAGATGATTCTGTCTCTTTGGGCTTGAATGGAGGTTTTGCTCCATGTCATGTAGCACACTTTTTTTGGCTGGTGCAGAGTGCAAAATAACATCCATCTGAGAAGCAGAAGTTGTTCCTGCTCTTTGTAAGTAGTCATGGTTTTGTTTCTTCTGCCTGACTTCCTTCTGGAGGAAACCCAACATCATTCATGGCTGCCCATAGTCCTTCTGCACTCCTTGTGCCTCTTCCTTTAATGGACAAGCAGATGGAGAAAGCTGTTTGGCCTTCATCCCAGGTTCATCTTCCCTCCATCATCAAGACCTGATGGTAGTGCCTGTCTTGCATTAGGATGGGGGCCCCTTGTGACCTCAGAAAATGTTGTTCTCGAGGACAAGTGTTGGTGCAACACCTTGAATAGCTGAGAGATCAATCCAATGGTCTCACATAGTAGTTTGGGAACCACCACCAAGCTGTGACTCCGATGGGTATTATTAGAAATGATGTGGTCACACTTAAGCCACAGAAACATCTCTTGGCATTTTGAGTCCTATTCACTGTAAAAGTATCCCCCTAAGAGAGATGGGGAAGCACAGTCGCTTGGGTGGTGAAAGGAGACCTTGAGCTAGTGGTGGTATCAGCTCTGGATTTGTGCTGCGGAGTTTCCAAGGGCACCACCTGGTGACTTGAGCTCCTCTGTTAGCCTGTGAGATAGGACTCAGACCCAGGAGCTCAGAGACTTGTGATCAGGAATGTACTTTAGTTGGAGGTCTGTAGCTTGTTCAGTTCCCCAGTGGTCAGTTCTGGGTCCAGTCTTGTTCAGTGTATTCCTGGATGAAGGGACAGGGTGACCCTCAGCAGGTTTGACATCACATCACAAAAGTGGGAGGAGTGGCTGGCACACCAGAGCTGTGCTGCCATTCAGCGAGACCTGGACAGGCTGGAGAGTTGGGTGGAAGGGAAACTCATGAAGTTCAACAAGGGTGAATGTTGTGTCTTGCCCCTGGGAAGGAGTAACCCCCTGCACCAGTATAGGGGAGGGGTTGATCTGCAGAAGGACAGTTCACCTGGAGAAACCTGTGAGGGGATCTGATCAATGCCCATCGATATCTGAAGGGTGGTTGTCAAGAGGACGGGCCCAGACTCTTGTCAGTGGTGCCCAGCAACAGGACAAGGGGCAATGGGCACAAACTGGAACCCAGGAGTTTTCCATCTGACCTGGAGGAGAAAGTGTCAGAGCCTGGACTAGGCTGCACAGAGAGGTTGTGGAGTTTATGTCTCTGGAGATTCCAAACCCACCTGTTCAATGTGGTGCTGGGTCACCTTGCTCTGGGTGACCCTGCTGGAGCAGGGGAGTTGGACAAGGTGATCTCGAGAGGTCCCTGCCAACCCCCACCATGCTGGGATTCTGTGATTTATTTGGTGGTGGTGGTGGGTAGTAGCTGTTTCTCAATCCAGAATATGTATGTGGTTTAATAACAAGCAGGAGCTCGTGCCCTTTTCCCTGAGACTACAGACAGCTCCTCGAGTGCTGTCAATAAATACATTACCTGACAGGCTCAGGCAGGAACTGAAATATATCAACTGTTACCACCCTTCCCATGGATGGCTTGTCAAACTTGGAGGCAGGAGAAGCGAAATTCCTTGTTCTTCTTACCCCTCCCATGCTGACCTCTGGGTGATCTCGAGGCCAGGCCAAAGGCAGCACTCACGTCGCCTGTGATTCGTACTTTAGAAAATAAGATGTTTATTGAAGGCAGAATTTAGGCACTGGTAGGAGCTTTCTCATCACAGATGATGATGCTGTAGCCTTCAACATGTGGTATTGGAGAGGCCAGGATGATGCTCTGAGGTGCAGGGATGGAAACCTCAACATAAAGCTCTCTTGGTTGGAGGGCAGAGATCAGGTTATGGACGTCAGGTAATAGAGTGTTTGCTTTCAACCACAAGTGGATTTTTTTTTTTGTCTACATTTTGCTCCCTTCTTTGTTAGCAGCTTTGGATACAGAAAAGTTCATTGGGACCAGGTGACTTGCAGATCTGTACTTTCCTTATTCTGATGTCTCTGTCACTGACTTAATGAGCTAAGAAGCCACCAACACCAAACCTTTCCTCTTTGCTCTGAAGAAGACAGTTTGGGGTTGTCTTATTGCCTTTAGGCTAAGAAATTATCTGACATGACCTTGAATCAAAATTCGTGCAAAAGTTCATGTAGTTTGGTGCTTATTTCAGATTTCCAAATGAGGAATATCTCACTTGAATCATCCAGGTAGCCACTGAAATACTTCTTGTAATCTTCTCTTAGGTTTTTGACACCATAGATTTAGGTGAACATAAGCTGCCAGTGAACTGGACATCACGTTTCCATGGTTTAAGCTCTGTCTCACTGCCTCCAGTCCAAAAAGGGACACTTATTTGCATCATAGCCATGAGAAGATTTCACCTCTGGTGCAGCAATGGTGGTTTTGTCTCTTCAGCTCCCATTCCAGACCTGGTGGTATCAGTTCCTGCAGATCTAACACTGGGAAGTGATAGCTAGGTAGGGTTTGGGTGCCTCTTGGTGCCATTTAGCCCCACACTGAGCATTCAGAGATGCCTGTCAGTGGTGTGCTGGAGGGTCCTTTCTTTTCTAGCACAGATGGCTTCATCTTTGGGGTCTTTGGGGAGGAGGAAGAAGTGGATGGGTGCCAAACTCACCCAACTGTATCACCCAAATGGGCAATAGAAGCAAATAAACCACATGCACCAATGCTTGTGCATAGCTTAGGCTGTGAAAATACTTATTTTTAGTAACTTAACAGATCCTGTGGCTGCTTTAAGCAAATGAGGTCATTTCTTTAAAGCAACAGCAATGTTCTTTCTCCTCCCCTCAACCCTCCAAAGTCTCCCATGCAAGTTAGCATGTATGTTTGCTGCTGGCTGGGTGTGTGTGGAGGCAACTCTGAGTCCCTGGTGGTGGGCCAGATGTGTGGGCCAAAATCACTGATGGTGAAGTGTCCCCAGTCTTGGTTTTGACAGTGGAGCTTTTGAAGAGTAAGATCATTGCTTGTGATGGAAGATGGATTTGGAGCAGAGTCTGTTCACAGCTTTGTCTGTTGGAATCAGCTCAGATAAAAGGACTTTTCCCCAGTGAAATGCAAAATGTGTAGCAGAGCGATTGCAAATATCAGAGAGGTCATGTTATGGTTTCTCAGTGGACATGCTAGTGGAGATGCTGTGAGAGGTGGGCAGCCACAACAGCAAATTAGGCTTCGTTCCTTGGCAGATAGCTCCTTCTTTTAACCCAAGTTTCCCATGATACAAAGGCCTCGAGTTGAGCTGGGGAGGCTTAAGCTGGACATTAGGAAGACTTCTTTCCCTGCAAGGTTTCTCAAACCCTGTTCCAGCCTGCACAGGGAAGTGGTGGAGTCACCATCCATGGAGATATTTAAAAGACATGTAGATGTGTAACATAGTTTAGTGGTGGACTTGGTAGCGTGGGGTTAATGGTTGGACTCAGTGATCTTAAAGGTCTTCAATGGCCAAAAGGACAAGGGGCAAAAGGCACAAACTGGAACCCAAGAATTTCCATTTGAACAGGAGGAAAAGCTGCTTTGCTGTGAAGGTGGCAGAGCCTGGTCCAGGCTGCCTACAGAGATTGTAGAATTTCCTTCTCTGGAGGGATTGCAAACCTGCCTGGCACCATCTGGAGCCACCTGCTTTGGGTGACCCTGATGGAGCAGGGAGGTTGGAGAAGATGATCTCCAGAGGTCCCTTCCAACCCCTACCATGCTGGGATTCTGTGAGTACAGCTCGTGTCCTGGAAGATGTGTTAAGTGTAGTAGGCAAGTTGATTTTCCCAATGTGGGCAGCATCCCGCAAACAGCAAACTTACAAAAGTCACTTTGAAGGTAAAGAGCTGGGATAGAAAAGGCCACCTAAGTGACGGCACCTTCCTCTTCTTACTTCCCATCCATCCTGGGCTTTGTCAAGCGATGGATAAAAGGGGGAAAGGCAAAAAAAAAACCCCCACAACCAACCCACCCACAATAATCTATAGCAACTGTCACCCAGCAAACTACTCCCATTTCATAGGGATGGGTTAGGTGTCAGCGCGCGATCGATGGCTCTCGTACGATAATTATAAAAACTAGCGGGTTGTGTTGCTTGAGTGAGTTTAAGAAGAGTAGGGTCTCAATCTTTCCTCTAATAGGGCTTTGACAGTCCGCAGCGTGGAGGCTTCGTCTTAGCCTGACAGTGTTGTCATTAAACACCAGGTAGCGTGGAACAACGGAGAACACGGGTTCGGAGCGCCGGGGAACATGCGGCTTTGACAGGAGCGATTTGTCATTGAGGAGCTGCCCAAACTCCTCAGCCTGCGATACGGACGCCTGCTCCGAGTGACTTATTGCCCCTGTCTGCGGCTGCTGTTGTGATTTGATAATCGGTAAATGTTTGTCAAAGATGAATTCCCTCCCTGATTCAGTGCGGTGCTGGAAAAGCAAATGAAAAGCAGCGGCAAGGGGTGGGGGAGAGGGGGTGGGAGGAACTTATCAGATGGATTAAAGACTGGGGCAGGATGAGAATGACAGAAACAACAGGTTTCCCAGCTCAGTTGGCCTCCATCCTTTGGGGAGGTGAAGCGTCAAAGGGTCAGGATGTTGTTGCTTTGTTGGTGTGGTGGGATGGAGGCTGCCATCAGCCTGAGGAGCTGGAAAGCTGCGTCTGTGATCCATCATACCTGAGAAGTCCTGGCAGTCCAGTGAAGGGGAATCAGAACCCCCAGCTTTAAAAAGGGGAAAATGGAGAATCTGGGGAACTACAGACCAGTTGGCATCACCTCTGTGCTCAGCAGGATCACGCAGCAGATCCTTCTGGAAACTCTTGTGGTCTTTCAGGACTTCAGTGGGGCTTAT